>PVJA010020835.1:0-36353 GCA_004027025.1 Myocastor coypus | reverse complement strand
TATAACAATGTGACAGTTTCAAAACACATGAGTAGTACATTTCAATATCTGAAATAATGCATATTGTTGTTCTCCTTTTAGTTATACAGAGCATAGGGGTCAGTGTTATAATTTTTTTTTTTTTTTGTCTTTTTGAGACAGGCTCTCGCTATGCAGTTGAGGCTGGCCTTGAGCTCACTTTTGTAGCCCAGGCTGGTCTTGAACTCGCACCAATCCTCCTGCCTCAGCCTCCAGAGTGCTGGGATTACAGGTGTGAGCCACCACGCCCAGCTTAATTTTTAAAATCATTATTGATACGATAATTGGTCGTACGTTATTGGTACAAAAAAAAATTCTTATCATTGAACTAAGAGAAAGTAGTTGTATAAATAATCCAATGTTTGATCATCGTAGTGGGTTATTATTGGTCTGTAAACTTATAAACTTAAACCCCCAGAAGAAAAGCTTAGAGATACTAGTACTCTATAGTATAGGTACTTGAGCATGACATCACTGTCTTTCTGAGTATCAAACATCTTAGGCTTAACTTAGAATTGATATTTTCTATCAATCATTGATATTCTAATAAATCTCTATAGAACGTGGTAAAAGCAGTTATACATTTTTAACATTTAGAAATCTAAATATATACAATTTTGTAGCAGGTCAATCCTATGGCATTTTACTAGTCTCTTACTCTCATTTAATATCCTTTTCTGTTTTCTTGTAAACCAACCATTTACTTGAGAGAGAGCATAGCAGTAACTGAAATTCCATTCGTGGCAGCACACATCTAAAAGACCCGAATGACAGGCATTCCAAGCATATTTTTGCTGTCGCACATTGCTATCCTCAGAGTCAAAAACATTTTGGAGGTTTCTAGGACCATTATCTAATTCATCCTGTGTATGTGAGTGCATGGCTTTGCCTCTGCCATGCTTCCTGTCTTTTCTACTTGCAGTCACTTCATTGTTTAACCCTTAAGTCCTTGGTTTCCATTCAGCTGTGTTATGCTTCTCCATTTGTTTTCTTCCTTTGAGTTCTTACACTAGGGAGACTATACAACATTTACACATGTAGGTCTGGTTTGTTTCACTTATGAGTATATGTTCAAGATACATTCATTTATATATGAAGTCTACTTTATCATTCTTTAATGTTCTGTTTTGTTCTACTCCAAACCCATTGAAATATCTCTATAATTTCAAATTCCAAATACCTTCCCTTCTTATTGACTACCTTCACTTTTAAACAGATTTTTCTTCATGTCTCCTTTTAAGTTGTAGCATGGAAATTTTGTCAGTCCTCCTCATTGCACATTTAGGTCCAAAGACATGAAAATTCAGTTGTTACTATTTCTCCCCATCCTTGTACCTAGCATCACAGACTTAAAGATGAAACAAGGTTTGGAAGCCCCAAATATGTACAGGATTTCATTTCGTTTTAAAATTTACATCATTTCTTTTACATTTAGCCTTTTAAAAGTTTGATCCTTCTTACTTACATCACTCTCTCCACATCTTCATTTTCCCACTTTAGAACAGTTATTTTTGGTTCTCTCACGATCTGTGCAGATATTTCTGAAGATTTAAAAATGTTTTAGGTTGAAAATTGATGTCAAATGCTGATAAAGAAAAAGAGTACTGAGTTAAAGTTTTGTCTTCTCTAATTTTCCATCTGTGTTTAACAAAGTTAATTTTAAGTACTCATTAAGGTGAAAGGGCTTGTGGGAATCACTGAAGCACGGGAGTGTTTGTTTCTCCTGACTGAGTTCAGAGGGCCACAGTGCCAGATAAACTATTTTAACTTGCAGCAGCCACTCACTACACAAGAAAGAAAAATATAAGATCTAGGGAGTTGAAAATATGTTTTCCTTTATGAATATTAAATATCATGCATTTGAAAGGGACAGTCCATTGAAGACGTGTTTCTCCACTGAGGTGTTGATTTAAACATAAAGCTAACAGTAAGATACCTGGATGGAAATGACTGGAATAGGAGTGCCTGGACTGCTCTTACAAAACTCTGTGGCCTGCAGTGGGCAGAGGTCCTCTACATCTTCCCAGAAGTTCCTAAAGACCTGTTAAGTGAACCAGGTGAGTCTATGGCTTAGGTGGGTTGATGTTCTATGGTTCTTTTGTCATTTCTGATCCAGAATTCTTCTTGAATATAAAGCCAGTCTGGGAAGATTGAGAAGTGAAAATCAAAATCTTACAGGAGACTAGTCTAATTTTATTTATGTATATTTTTTAAAAAATCAAGCTTTTTATTAATTTTATTAGGAATATAATTTTATTTAATATCCAAAATTGAATCTGCGAGGTAGGTTTCATTTTGATATATACACTATAAAACTATTGAAGTGTGGAAGAAGCATCCATTTGAAAGCCTTAGATTCATTATCAAATGTTTTGATGAATTCCAGGATGGCATAATATAGGTGTGCTAATTTAAGCCATTAAAAATAATGTCACCATGCTGACTAAAATAATATTTATCAAATGATCACTTGTTATGGTAGGATTATGATTACTTACATTTAAAATATTGTGATATTTAGATTCTTTTTTCTACTTATTTGTAATCAACTTCTGTGATATAGTGACTTCAATCATTATTCATGTAAAATTCATCCATAATAATCACCACTATACAGTAGATACATGACTTGAATACTAGAAAATACTGAAGAAACTGCAATTTCTCAAGATTTATTCCTCCGGAACTTAAGTTTTATTATTCTCTTTATTGACTTAATGATGAGAAAAGCACTATGTTTTAAATTAGAATCAAGAAATAAGATTTATAAAGTATGATATGTTATGATTTTTTCACACTTTCTCCTAGGACAAGGCTATCTTTTCATGATATTTTTCTAGCTTAAACAACAGTAACAGAATATTTGACTACAACTATGGATTGACCTGTAGCTTGATTTTTATTTTTAAACTGTAAAAGTCAAAGCACAATAGCTTAGTGATTTTTATCCTTATTCTCTGGTTTTTGCGTCATAGTATTCACTTCAAGTCGCAGTTCAGTCTAATCAGTTTTTAATCATTGATCGAAGTTCTAGCGATATTTTAGTAAATGATTTTGTCAACTACTGAACACTGTTACAACTCAAACCTAACCATTTATCAATTCATTGTCACTTGGGTGGCAGCAAGACAGAAAACAGAGTTTACAATCCAGAGCTTCAGTGTTTTATGAGTTGTTTCTATTGGCTAGCAATGTCTAATTTTAAAATTCAAGTTCAGCATTTTTATAACAAATAGTAATATTAGAATTGGCTGCCTTTCAAGAAAATGGTAGTAGTTGAGGGGCTGGCATGCTGCCTGACATATAACATCTGTTTACTGCACAATATTTAGGGAGAATAAAAGTACATATTATGGGTTCCCCACGTTCTTACATTGATTGTGTTACCCTATGAATTTCAGTATAAACAAATAATGGAATGATTGACTCCCTAGAACCTATAAAGTTCCACAACTTATAAGAAGTGAGTTATCAGTAAACTAGAGATTCTTCTTTTTGCAATCTAGAAAAACCAACATGGTATTATACAGGAAAGGCAAGGTAAAACATGAATCTTGTGAGAAATGGGAACTTCTCCCTAGTTAACATTTGAAAATACATAGTGTTGTTCTCTTCACTGAAGCAGACACTGAAATGGAAACTGCCCGAAGTCTGTCACATAGAAAAGGAAGAAATGCTCAAAACTACTTTTTACCGTATGACTTGTGTCATTTTTGTGCCTGATTGGAACACACATGCGCTGATGTTTCCCCAACAGAGGGAAACAAAGTCTCTCATTAAAATGCTTCAGAAGACAAACAGAACATGCCTGACTATTGTGGGTGATTTATTGGAAAATGCATGTGAATCTATAACTAATAATAATTAATTTTTCACACTCACACATGGAGCTTTATAACCAGATTTATACACAGGGGGCTGTGATATTTGAATTCCTCATTCATGAGTCATGTGTTTAGAATTATGGCACTTGAATTATCAAAGTCATCATGCTGTTCGAATGCCTCTGGCATTGTACTTGAAAAAGTATATATATATAATTGAGTCTAGTTCCTTTAGGGAAGATGTTGATATTGTCCCTGTAGGTGGTAGAATAGATGTTTGTTAGTGGTTTGGAGCTAATTTGCTTTATACTCTGTGTTTTTATAAAGCATCAATTCTCCAACCAATATTACAATTCTGATAAATACTCTCTCTGTCTGACTCTGTCTTTGACTCTGTCTCTGTCTGTCTGTCTGTCTGTCTCTAATATATATATTTCTCTCTCACACTACCTCCCTCCCACACACAGAAAAATATATAACACACAATTACATGTGAATATTTTTCCACATATAATTAATGACATGCCTACTTAATAATAAAACTTCAATATATAAAAAAAATCTAATTTTGAAGTACTTTAGTAGATTTAGTAGATTGGTACTTAGGAAGCCCTTAAGCCTGGTTAAATGAGTCTTACTTATTATGTACCCTGAAAAGAAATTCTCTATGTATACTTCAGTGGAAATCTGCCATAAGTGAAATATTCCCTATCTTCACTTATTTATTTCTCAAGATATCCTTTATAATATCTCATATAATCTTCATATTATAGTTATTGCCGCATAACTTTTTAAGTGAAGAAGTATATATGGAACACAATACTGCTTTCATTTTGTCTATTTTTTATTATTGACTAGTAAAAATCTGCAAAGTATATTTGCTTCATTCTTATGTTATATCAACTAAAATCAAAGAACTATTTAACAAATCAGAGTTAAGAATAGTTCTCTATTGTTAGAATAACAAAGACAGACAAAAGGGCTTTTATATATGGTGTTCAACATGAATTAATGACAACTATAAATAGAAAATATATTTTACTAGGTTTTCAGGGAACATGATAACATTTGCAAGGTTAAATTGATTATAAACTATTATAATCTAGCAAATATATAGTGTCACTGAAAATGATAATTTTTTTATACTTAATTATGAAGTGTTCAGGTTGAATTTTGGGAAATTTAATTATATGCCCCCCACATGTATTTTAGTCTGCTCAGACATACTGAAAGTTTCTGGGCTCAGTTCTGGCCATCAAAGTTTGGAGTACATAGAGTTAGAGTGCAAGAAACGGAATCTCAGACAGAAATAATCTGGACACAATTTCCTGTGGCAACTACAAGTATTACATCAAGACAATCGGAAGCCTTGGGAATGTGGGAGTGAGAGTCAGAGAAATGCTCTGTTTGTTCTATGTATCTTCAAATATTGCAGAGATTATCTTGAGGAACTAGAATGAACAAATCTACAACATTCAATAGAACTTGTGTGTAAAGATTAGGGGAAAAGCCTGACACATTAAAGAAGTAACCCTTAGAGAAAGGAGACTTGTCCTACAATGACACAGGTTGACCTGATAAGAAATGAGCTTTGTTTTCTTGGAAAATTATTTCTTTTTTTAAATAATAGGTTCTCCTATTTTTAAATCCCTATGTTTTTCATTTTAAAGGTTTAGATTTAATGTTGAAAAAGTAGAATGAAAAAATAATAGCAAAATTATTTGACATATATTTAAAACACATAAATGGCAGCACTTTTCCTAAAATTTAATGATTATTTTTGATGCTTACAGATAATACAATAGGGTTTCCTAGGACACAGCTATAAAATAAAATAACATTGAATAGATTGACTTATCAATATTATTTGCTTACTAATCCCAGTAATAATCAGACTCAGTTTGGTTGGATTTTTTTCTTTTACTAACTTGTCAAGGCAGTGTTTCCCAGAAATAAGATAGAAATTATTTATACTGTTTAAAATTTCTCTCTGTGCACAATACACAGCTAGATATTAGATGTCAGGGCTTATGTTTTAGCCTAACATTAAGAACCAAGAGAGCTGGGGATGGTGGCACATGCCTGTAATCCCAGCACTTGGGAGGCTGAGGCAGGAGGATCAGTGCAAGTTTGAGACCAGCCTGGACTACAAAAGTGAGTTCAAGGCCAGCCTGGACTGCATAGTGAGACCCTGTCTCAAAAAGACAAAAAAAAAAAAAAAAAAAAAGAACCAAGAGGCTATTCAATCCTTATAACCATAGATAAATAAATGAATGGTATCTTTTGTATTTGTAATTAGCCTATATGTTGCCATCATTCTTGTAATCAATTTAAGCTATTATTTGCATTTTTTGCAACTCAAAGTTCTTACTTTAGTAGAGTATGCACTATGAATAGTGATAACCAAAGATATTAAAAGATTAAAACAGTAAAAATATTTCCATGCAACTAATTATAATTATTCATAAGTTGAATCCCACAAATAGGATTCCTACAATGAAGTTAAATATTATATTGCCTCTTTAGGTCTGCATTTTATTTGGCCTCACTACAGAATATAATATAAAAAATGAGAAATGACGTTTTAAGAGAACAAGCGTAGAAAAAGCTATTTTACAAAAACTTTAAGAATTATTAAACTTTTTGTGTGTTCTGGAGTATTTAAGGTGCTTTTATTTACTTCTAAGACTATAGAGATTTATGAAAAATTAAACTTTCTCCTAATGGGCTGACAGAATAGCCCAATGGATTAAAGTACCTGCAAGCAGGCTCAGGGAATCCCAGGGCCTGGCCTACAGGCCTCATCCCTGGCACACAATGAGATAGCAATTGAGACTGGGCATGGTGGTGAACACCTGTAATCCTAGCTCTTGGGAGGCTGTAAACAGGTGTATCACTATGAGTCTGATCTATTAGTGAGACCCAGGAGACCCTATAGACCCTTCCCTAAAATACAAAATACTATTACTACTACTATTAGTAATAATAATAATAATAATAACAATAACAATAATAATAATATAAAAATAAAACTTCTCCAAACATTATGTACATGCTAAATATATATTGGACACATAGGTAAGAACAAATGTGATCAAATTATTTTAGTTTTACTCATACAGTCAAGAATTCAAAAGAACACATCAAAAGTCTACAGTAAAAACATAGAATTTTATGTTTCTTATTCACTAACTCAGTGAACACGACTTTTACTTTTCCAGGTCTTGTAATACAATAGTTGTAGCACATCATGAAAACCACATTTTATCTTTTTAATGTCAAAAATTTCACAAAATACTGGCAATATCACTACATTTAAATACTTTCTTGAGTTTTAGTTCATACTTTTAGTACTTGAGTTACTAGTCCTTCATCGAGACTCTTCAATATTTGGCACTGTTTAAGTCAGCTCTACATGACTTCAAAATCCAACAATTGATAGACAAGGGAACATAATCAAAATGTAGCTTTAAAACTATGCTGGAGCATGTGTAGAAAAAAGACACTTCTTCTAACTGGGCAGCATGCAGAAGATAATAAATGGAGATGGATTTTAACTTATAATTGGAAGAATGAGAAGAGACTTTGTATTCAATGAATGTAGGGAAAAATTTTCAATATGGGGAAGAGAAATCTATGTATATGGGTTTATAATAACATATGAGTAAAAGGGAAATAGGTTTGATATCGTATGAGTGCAAGAATTGTACAAAGGCAGATGAAAGTGTGTTTCTTTTCACTAATGTAAAACAAAAAAAAGCTGAACTGAAGGTGTTGTAGGCATATGTGGAGAGAGATGCCCACGCTGGAGGGGTCTCACAGGATTAAAGAAAACTCCAGCTGCGAAACATGGAACAAAAGAGTGACAATCATCAGTAGACCACTGAGATTGCTTGCTTAATTCCAAACCTCTATGTTCAAAGCTGCCTATGTGTGATTAGAAATTAAGCAAACTCATGCTTAACTTTGCTCTGCTTCCTTCATCTATCCAAAACGCAGGTCTGTGTCCTAAACTATCACCTGTCGGTAAATCATTAGTGAAAACCTAGGAAAGGTCTATGGCATGTCTGTGTTATTTGTTACTGTGAAGTGTTGCAAACAATGTCAAGCAGAAGGGAAGGGAATAAATATTTGACCAAAAACAAAGTGTCTGTCAGGTTGTGGCTGCTGTTGTATTCCTGCTGAAGGTGCAGACATGCACAACAGGCTTGTAGTTTCCATATTATATTATTACGTTCAGAATATTGCAGTTAGAGGCAGCATGTGGGCAGGAAAGAGAGTTGGAAAAGCAGACAGGAAAAAAGTTGGAAATTTCACTCTTCATATAGAGTCTATATTCAGATATCTTGTTAATGGTAAGTCCTTAGGTTGATAATTCATTTCATCTCTCTAC
The DNA here is from genome assembly GCA_004027025.1 of Myocastor coypus. Lineage (NCBI taxonomy): Eukaryota > Metazoa > Chordata > Mammalia > Rodentia > Myocastoridae > Myocastor > Myocastor coypus. Next base: position 28,118 of record PVJA010020835.1, on the reverse strand, counting down.
CAAGAAAGGAGAGAAAATTACATCCATTTTCTTCCTTAGAAGGTTGCAAAAAAATAAAAATAAACTCAGTACCTGCCGCATTGTAGGCCTTGAACCAATGTTAGCGGTGATGGTGGTGATCATGAGGATAACAATCGAGAAGCAAGAACATGTCCATTACTATTACCAATGTTAGTTGTTAAACTCAACATTTAAAAAACACTTTTAGTGAGAAATAACAATGTGATAGTTTCAAAGCACATCAGTAGTACATTTCAATATCTGATACAATGCATATTGTTGTCCTATTAGTTATACAGAGCACAGAGTGTAGATGTTAAATTTTTCAAATCATTATTGGTACAACAAAATTTCTTCTCATTGAACTAAGAGAAAGTAGTTGTATACATAATCCATGTTTGATAATTGTAGTGGGTTATTGGTAAAACTGAGAATATTGGAAGCTGTAGATTTAAGCCTTTTACAGCTCAGCGTTCTAGTCTAGCTTTTCATTTTATGCCTTGTGGTTAAACTTTTCAGCTTGGTGGTTAAGGGCATGTTTAAACTATACATGGTTCCAAAGTAAATCCTGCGGGGATTTGACTGATCTTGAGAGTTGCAAAAGTTACATATTTTGCTACATATCTTACATATTTTGCTACATATCATATTTTTGCCACATATCTTGCTTAAATTCAGCATTGATTTTGTGACCTTTAAATATCTTCTTCAAACATTCAATCTTCAGGCTAAGACAAGAACTGTAATGAAGAACATCATATCACATTGAATTATGACAATCAATTGTATGTTAGAGAAAAAAGAAGATAGCCAACATTTTGTCCCTAGTCCTTCAAGGTCAGTGAGGACTCAGGACAAAAGAGACCTGTGCTGTAACATCCCATAACTCAGTGGTGTCCCAAATTTTCTGGTCAAGGAGATTATGGGACCTCAGAGGAAAGGTATAAATTAAGTATAGTATGTCTAAGGAGCGTCACCTAGAGAAAAAGTATTCTCTCAGGATTTCACAGAAAGTAAACTGGTCAAGCAATGGCCATGACTCATGCCAAGGGCTGACACTGACAACCGTTCTACAAAGCATTGTACATGGCTCCAAAGTTAATCCTGAGGGGATTTGACCTTGGGAGCTACAAAAGACGAATGTTTTGTTATATAGGTCTTGCTTTAACTTGCCCTTGATCTCCCAGCAGAAAAGCTTAATTATGAGGCATAAAATGCAGAGCTAGATTAGTATGATGACCTGTAAGAGGCTTAAACCAATAGCTTCCAACATTGCCAGTTTCGCCAGTAACCCAATGCAAATAAGGAACATTAGAGTATGTACACAACTACTTCCTCACAGTTCAAAGAGAAGAATTTTTTTTTTCTTTTTTCTTTCTTTCCTTTCCTTCTTTACTAATATTGATCAGAAAATTTATGATATCTACACCCTGTGCTCTGCATAACTATTATAAGGACAGCAACATGCAATGTGTCAATTATTGTGAATGTACTACTAATGTATTTTAAAACTATCATATTATTTCTTATTAAAAATAATAAAAACAATAATAATAAATTTTTGAAAAATTGTATGTTAGACCCAAGAAATACATAGAAAATAAATTATTTTCAATAACTAAATTTATGCATAGCATCTTGGGCTAAGCACATAAGTTCAATGGGAAAGTACTTGCCTAGGGTACACTGGGTTCTGGGTTCAATTCCCAGCAGTGAAGGAAAGGAGTCCCTTGGGTGATTTGATTGATCTGAATTCAGTATGCAATCAGCTCAGCTCAACCATAGCTAGTTATTCATATATTTTATTTCCCCATATCATTGTGTATTTGCTTATATTACTTCACCTCCTATATGTCAGCACTGTATATTTACAATACATCTGGATGCATTCCTCAAGGAGAACTATACTCATGTCCATCAACACTAAATTTATTAATAAGTAAGCAAACAGTAAGTATGTAGCAAATATCTGTTCTCTTAGTAAGATGTACAGCATATTTTTCCCAACTAGAACTCCCTCCTGTTGTACTGTCTTGCTGTCCCTTAGCTACTGTGCTTCACAACAGGTTTATTTGCAAGCAGATTTCATATTTAATCTGAGTAACATGTGTTGTAGTCCTTCATCACAACACGGCAGAGAAGTAGTACAATTACTCCCTCCAGAATGTGTAACATGTTCCTATAATATTATGATTTTATCTTACACAGACATGTATTAAAATATATAAAAGGAACATGCATTGGTACAGTTATATAAATCCACCACTGTTGGTGGATTTCATACACCAATATGAAATCCACAGCCAATAATTATAAATGATTCTAGTACTCCACTTTATTGTATCTTCTCTTCTATCATAATTGTTGATAATTTCAAAAATAAGCATTTTCAAAATTTATCATGTAAATAAATATAAATGTAAAAGTAATTATAGTATTCTGCCATGATAAAATTACCTAATTTGTCCACTTACACTTTTATCAACATAGGCTGGTATTGAATTCAGCTATGCTAAATATGTACTGCATTTTGGATTTTAGCAGCAATCTTAGGAACCTATTATTAATTCTCAGATGTCATATGATATCGGTGAAATTTGAATCACCCATCATATTTCAAAATTTAGTCCATGACAATAAATCAGTAAGTTTTTAGAGGAAGTTTTTAATTTATATTATTTATTGTTTTCTTAAATTATTTGTTTTGAACTGACAACATGTCTGTGAATACATATTAAAATGTGAGGTTGTAATGAATGACAGTCATATGAATTAAATTCACGTTTATTTCTCATTTTACTAAATGAATATCAGTACTTTATACTTGCTTTTTAAGAGAAGATAAAAATTAAAAGTTATAAAAATGATTTTCTGATTATTTTTCTGTGTCATGAAGCCCAGAGCCTGCAATGTATTAGGTAAACACTGTGTCAAAACTATCATTTAGATATTTTTTCCCAAAAGTTCTTAATGTTGGTAGAGTTGCCAAATATTCCGTACTTGACTGCTACAGAATTAGTTGTGTTAGAAATGATTTTTAGAAATGTATTTTACACCAGTACCAGTTAAATCATCAGTGGTGAAGGACTGGTCCTGATCGCATAATAGGTTATTATGGGTGTATTTTTCCATAGAATGACTTAAATTGTTTTTCCTTCGGTTTTCCATAACTTAGCACACTATTTTCTAAAGTGTTTTTCCAGCTCTTCTTATCAAATAAATAAACTTCTGCTTTGTCTTTACATTTCATAATCCATACCAAAATACTAACATATGTACTCTGCACCAAGTACAGCTCTCCACAGCCTAAGGGGGAGTTGTATACTTGAAGATAAGCCATGAGCTATTTTAAATACTTAGGCACCCAGATATCATTCTACAGTCATTTGTTATTATTATTATTATTATTATTATTTATTTTATTTTTTTCTTTTTAGAGAAGGGTCTACAGGTGTGCAGGGTCTCACTACCAGATTGGACTTGTAGTGACCCACCTGTTTACAGCCTCGGAAGAGCTGGATTCTAGGTGTGCACTGCTATGCCCAGGCTCAATTGCCATCTAAACCTGCCCCCAGGGGTGGAGTCAGCATGGCAAGCCCAGGGATCAAACCCCCACCCTTGTGCCTGCTTACAGGCTCTTTAATTCGCTGCTGCGCTATTTGCCTGTCCTCTCTACAGTATTACTGAAACTAGTCATTCCCTGGTTCTCTGTCCATAAAGAACACCAGAGAGACCAGTCAAAATTGTTAGTTATGTGCCTCTGTTGAAATTGGGAAATAGTTTAATGAGATTTTCACTGAAATGAAGACACCTGTGAGCAACGCTTACTTTGCTGCAGGTCCCAAGGTGGTCGGGGATAACCACCACGATGAAAAGATCGCTTATTTTTTTGACTTGCTCTGGGTCTGTATTCAACAGTAAAAGCCTCCAAAAATCAAAACTAAGAGAATGATATAACCCTATTAAATGTTGATCTCTAAAACTAAAAGCGCAAAAAACTCATTTGGTCAGGACTTTAAGCAGATTTAAAAATAGCCAGATGTAACATTTCATTTTCCAATATTAATATCCCTTGTCTCAGGTAACTGTTTCGTCTTTTACTTGGTCAATTTCAAAGCAGACAGACATTTGGCCTCACTTTGTAGTATGAAGTGACAATATCCAGGCACTTGTATATAAGCAAATTTTCTTTTCTGTGAGATAATAAGGTCTATATTCCCTAAAACTGCTATCTTCCTGTGGAAAATGCTTTTTATTAAACAAATACTGTATGCATATGTACATTATTTTCTTTCCTTTGTGGCTTTTGCTCCTCATTTTTACAATTACAATAAAGCAACCTGCCACACACTTTAAAACTTCAATATTTTCATGTAGAAATGGAAGTGCATAAAAAGTCCACTTTTCAAAAAATATTTTAAAATACTAGTTGAAAAAAATTCAGAAATAGTCTTTAGTTCTTTATGGGTCACATACTTCTCCAGGTCAAAAAATTTCTTGAAACCGATGAAAGTATCTATCTCAAAGGATTTATATTTTTTTTAAAGTTGACCTTTTCATATTGCTACACATTAGTTCTGAGTGTCTTAGGAGAAACCAGTGAAACATTATCTGCTCTATATTTTCTAATGTTTCTAATCTATGAACAAGTCACAGAATTAAAACCACCCCAATCAAGGAAAAAGAGTCAAAAGATGTACTTCTTTTTCATAGATTTTTACTTACTTAAGTAAAACCATTTGATCATTTAATAATAATAAAATCACAGCAAATTGGAATGTTGGAGTAAAGAGACCCATTTAAATTATGAAGAAAAAATTGACCTTATATAACAAATAGACTACAGTATTCTGTGACTGAGTGATCTCTTAGCATATACTTAGTATTCTCCTATAAGGCAGATGTACCAAGACACGTGAAGTGATCTATGAGTGGCCATATGACCACAGTGGAATTTATGTTCCTATGATTGATCTAAGAATAAATTATTGTAACAATATTTAGAAATGAATTTCAGCACTTCTGCTACTTCTCAAGACTATTCAGACCATTTTAAGGTAAGAATTAAACTGTAGAATCATGAGTATATACAATTTATTATTATTTCTCTTTTTATTTCCTTTCTTTTGTGGTATCAGGGTTCAAACTCAGGACCTTGTATTTCCCAAGAAGGCACTTAAGCTACTGAGCTATCTCCCTGGTCCAATCACAGGTATTTGAAGATTGTGTTTCAGGAACATGCACTGGTAGTATTTAATACATCTGTGAAATTTGATGAAAAAGTATCTTAAGATCTTGCCATATTCCTTATTCTTAACTCTACACTGCATTTGGACAACAGAATCATATTAAATTGATTTCTTGAGATTTTCCTTGATGAATATGTATATGGAAATGTTAAGCATTTCTTCCACGTATTACCACAACTAAATTTCTAAATCAAACTCTGAGGTGATTGCTATTATTGGCCCTGTTTCATTGTAGTATTTTACCACCATTTAACATACTAAAACTTAGAGAGATCTATAGGTATCATAGCTACAAAATACAGATCTAGCATTAGGATTCATACAGGTTGGATGCAGACTTCATTTTGTCTGTTTTCTACAGCTATGCCAGTTCTACTGAGCAACTAAATTAGTCCCTGAGTAGGAATATTTATATGTGTGAATTGCAAGTATAGTCAAGTTAAACATTTTATTAAGTCATGAATTTTTACTTGTGATTAACTACTAAAACCAATCAAATGAAAAGTTCTATCTTCTCAAATGTCCAAAACATATATAATGAACATGCCCCACATGTATTCCTAATTATTTTGTTCCTGTCCCCATTGTTTCTCCTCAGCTATGCTTGAGAATAAGACATGGAGCAGGTCGTAAACACGTGTTAATTGAAAATCTTGAACACAGTAATGATGAGAGTCTCTGGGGATTCTTTCCTGATGGAGATGAGCTCATTTCATGAATCTGAACTGCTTTCATTACATGATAGAAAAATGATTTCTGTTAGCAAATTATTCCATCTTTTATATTAAAACTTGCTGACTTTAGGGCTGTACAGAGTTGTTGGAGAGAAACTTCTGGAAAATTCATTATAATCCAGAGCAACAAATGAAATTAAAGTTAGAGGAAAGGAGTATAACTTGAATATGAATGAACAAATCTAGTCTGGATCTTCCATTTTTTTTTTAAGAAACTCCTCAACTGAAATGTAGCACTCTAAATTAAAAAATATTCTTTGTTTCCTTGGTGATTTCCATTTCAGTCAGTTTGAAACCATTAATGAAAAAGAAGAATAAACAAATTTTCTTCACTGCAGTGTCGTTAAAAATTGTGAGAAGTAAAACAAATGTAATGAATTAAATATAAATAAGAAATGTATATTTCCTAGTGCTTTGGGTGCAAGTTTGCTAAAAAGCAGCAAAATAGGGGTGCTGTTCCAAAGGGGATCTGTAGGGGCCCTAAATCTGTACTTCTCTATGTAGGAAATATATGAATAGTGAGCAGAGAGAATTTCTTTTTTTTTTTTTTTAATTCTCAGAATTGCTAGACATAGTGTGCTTTACAACCCTACACCCACTCGCTCTAAATACATGCTATTGAATAGATGCTTTCCTGGCCTAAACCAAAGTTTTTCAGCAATGTTTCTTTTTGTGTGTGCTCTCTTTTAGCTAATAGAACACCCACTGTATATGAAAAAAATACTTAGGCATACACAACCCCTTTGTCTAAAGATTTTTAGGTATTAATAATTGAGGTTTGAGAACATATTATTTGAATGGCTCCAAGGATAATGTAAAAGCACGCAAACTGTGTAGTTAATACTGTTTGGAGTAATATTGCTATGGCTAATGATGTATCTAGCTGCAAAGCTGAGCACGGAACAATAGATGAGAATGCTGAATTCAGAACTGCTTCTAAAATTCTCCTTTTGTGGATGGTTGTACACTCCTCTTTAAAAAAATAAATGAGTGTTCCAAGAGAAAAAAGAGAGGAAATAAAAGCTTATAACAGTTCTCCTAGAACTACTTTAATCCTTCAAGTCCCATACAGATAGTATTTTTACCCTGTTCTGTGACTTTTGTTAATGATAGTGTAGAAAGTACCATATCAGCACTATTTCACTAATTCAAAAGCAGTGCTACTTTATTTATTTATAGAGACATAATGCTCTGGAAAATATTAAACTATTTTTCTAAGAATTGAAAATAATGGGTGACTTATATGTAATGGAAACGATATGGCACACTAGAAGCATTTAGTGTCCAGAATGGAATAGCCTTTGACTGATTAAGTGGGCAGACTTTATTGACTACATTATTAAATATGAAATCTATTAAACTTAAGTACAACCTTTCCCCCTTCAAATGTTAACATCAGTGCCAGTGTGAGGGTAAAACTCATGACATTTAGAAAAGAGAGAGAATCAGATGAGATTTACCAGAAGGAATACACATAAATAATTGAATAGTAATGTCTGTAACAATACAACTCTTTTAGATAATGCACGACAAAATATTTGTTTTTTGAGAAGGAAAAGTTTCTTGAACCAGGCCCAATTCATTGTTCCTTATGTGGCATAATTACAGTAATTCTGGAGGTTTCTATTCAAGCTCTGATTTACCTCCCCTGTATCCCGAGGGCTTTCCACGTAATGGCTTTGGCACTGATATTTATGCTGGATGAACCCAACACATGGTACTTTGTACAATGTTATCCTTTCTTGGCTCACAAGAGTGCTGTCTTTCAAGTTCATTTGGGTGGTTTTCACACCACTCCATATCTCACCAACAGTAGAGATATCTCTTCTTTGCAACTTAGAAGGAGCCCCCTAGACCTATTAATAAAATTCTGCAAGTCTGGGTAAACATTTCTTCTCCCCGCTGGGATGCCAGTTCACAAAAGGGGAAAGGCAGCGTGCTGAAGCGGATAAATTAGTGCACTGGCTCGCAGTACCAGATCTGCAGCTGTGTCATGATTTCCTTGAGGGGTCTAGAAAAATGTATCTGTCTGTGCCTGATGTTCTTTCTATTGTCCTTACCTCTCCTCTGCAGAGGTGTAGGAAACGACCTTTCCCCTGGAAATGCCAAGCTTCTCCTTTTAGAGAGACTGCTGTTCCTTCTAAAGAGACAGCCTCTGTTTCACTCTTTTGAAGAATTTGCCATTGCAATCACAGGTAATGTACTTAGCAGGAAGAAGACAGTGGCTTGAGTCTCCAAGGTAGGCTCCGTCTCATGGCGGGGCACTGGGGTTTTCTACTGCCTCAGCGCACTCAAGCTGCCAGAGCACTTCTCTCACGCTGATATCTTTAGATAGCAAGACCTTCACTGTCCTTGTTTACATTCTTAATGTGAAGCTTTTCTGTCTGCTGAAACTTTGCAGGCTGACAGCTTTGGAATTTGAATTTTTCCATGTCTCTTCAGATCAAGTACGGTGGCACTGACAGGAGCTTCCCGCACTGCCTCATGTTAGCTTTCTTAAATCTTGGGCTCCAGCCGGGTATCATCGCTGTTCACCAGCAAGCTGAGCCCGGGACAAAGATAGCAGGCCTGCCCCAGCACAGAAGGCATTGGAACAGATTCTGGAGTGTATACACATACATAGCTGATAAAGGCAGACCTTGTGGAAAGGTAGCTCATTCAAACAACTGAAGGTTAGGAAGGAAAAGACCTTGCTTTTAATCCTTTACTGAAAACAAAAGGCACTTAAGACAGTTATTCTTAGAATGATTTAGGCTTTGGCATTGTTTAGAATCGGAGATTATTTACTCTGAGGAACCTGAATGCATTATTCTCTCCATTCCCATAATGTTAAATGATTACCATGCTGCTCCATTTCCATATGTTCTTCTTTGTAGCCAATCTACCTTGTACTGGAATGCTCGAAGAACTTAAAACCTAGCAGGCCATAATAAATCCGGGCTAAGGATGTCTGCAAATTTTTTTAATGGGAAAATCATTACATTGAAATGTCTTTGTGCTTATATGGATTATAACAAAGCCAAGTTTTTTTATTAGAGGAATATATTTCCCTAAAGACAAAGAGTTACAAAGCAATGAGCAATTATATGACTATGACAGTGGTGGATGTCTCAACATCTACCTTCTTCATGGATTTTATAGACATTTGTAGTGCTGAGATACACCCCAGGGCCTTTTGCATGCAAAGCATTTTTACTCTACCACTGAGCCGTAGCTTTGATAGTTATCCGTAGATCTAACCTTGTCAAAATGAATTTTAAATTACTATTTGATATCAGAATCAAGTTACTACTGAACAAGAAAAACAAATCCTTCTTTACACTTAGATTATTATAGATTATTTCACTACAATAAGCATTGCAAATAGCCCCAGTCACCGAACTTCTTCACTAAATTTGTCTCCAAATACTCTATGTTTGTACCTCAAAGCATACATAGCTTTCTGCTACTAAGCACTGAAATACTGACCTTAAAAATTAAGAAAAATTTCTCAAGATGTTGCATAAGATTAATTATTCTGTCTTTTGTTTTTAAACTGAATTTTAAGCTGCAATATTATTTAAGATTTGGCATTTCAAAAGCCCTTATTGCTCAAAATGTAATCACCAATGAAACGAATATGAAAATATTCCAATAAAGAAGAAATAATGAACCAGAGTGTTTGTGTACTATACCAAAAAGAAAGTATAACAATCTTGAAACAATCCTTAGTGCAGTTGAAGCTTGGCAATCTCATCGGTGACTTAGCAAAGAAAACCCTATCGTGAGTCTGTATTTTCTACCTTTTAAATGTATAAACTAACATGATTGTCATTTCCTATTCCTTATAAAAATCATACTTTATTAAGCCCCCAAATGTGCAGGGTAACATGGAGTCAGATGTGAGTATCTCTATTTTGAAGAAATCTTCAAACTGACCTAGTATTCAGAATACTGAGTGGTAGACATCCCAAAGCTCATTTTTATCAGTAATTACTATAAAATATTAAATAACACTATGAAGTGATTATGCAGACATAACAAAATTGATATCTGCGGAAGTGGGGGAGAGAAGGGAGAATGCCTGATGAGGCATTGTCTAAGCCGAGCTGAGCCAGACGGCCTAAGCACTGCGAAACAAAGATCAATAGAGGCGTGAGCAGTTGTTATGTAATCAGAGAGGTGGCCACGGAAGCAAATAATTATAGCCTGTGAGATCTGTGAAAAGACAAATCACTCTTCCTGGCTGTCTCATGGATATTGGTAGAGTGAAAGAGACCTCAAAAGTAGGATGAAATTAGTTCATTTTTTTTATGAAACAAAAGGTGAATCCGGCAAGGAGGGGAGAGAGAGGCAGAGACAGAGACAGAGAGACACAGATAGACATAGAGAGAGAGACAGAGAGACAAGAGAGACAGACAGAGACAGAGACCGACAGAATCAGAGACAGAGACAGAGAGAGAAAATAAGAAAAATTCAACTCTGCACTGAAGGTGGGATATTTCAGTGGTTGTAGTCTTAGTGTGAGCGCTAGTAAGTCTGGTCAGCAGAATGCCATCTTGCTACAAATGGAGTAACAAAGGAAAGAACTGCGAAGACTGAAAATGCAGCCTGGCTGTCATGCCAATGAACCTGGACATTTCTTCTGTATCACAGGAAGATATTTTTTCCTCTGTGCAATACTGGATATCCAATCCTAGAGCTTCTCAGTAAGCTATGTCTCCAGGGTCTTTCTTATTTATTACTTTTCAGACAGGATCTCATGCAATTGTTAAACTACCTAGGTTAGACTAGAAGTTTTGACCCTGCTGCTTCAGCCTCCCACATTGCTGGGATTACACATGTGTCCTATAACACCTGACTGACAACCTACATTTTAAGCACAAATCACAAGAATCAAATTTGCATTCTACAGAACAAGAATACATAGAGTGTTTAAAAGTAATTTTCAGTTTTATTATAGGTGCATAAAGCTGTCCTCAAAAATACAATCTCTAGAAAAATAACAAAGCAAAACAGAGTGAACAACTTATCCATGTTTAGATTATAAGAGAGAGCAGGCCTAACTTTGGAATTTAATTGCACATTTTTTCAAATAAAAATATTATTTGAAAGAACCATTAACTAATTCGATTTGATGTAAAACAATATCCATTCTGACTATTCTGGTCAAACCAGATCTTTGATGGTGTTATCATCTTGAGTTTTTAGATATAAGGTAAAGGATGAGAAAGCCAGCAAATAAGGTCTTTATTTTTTATTTTTCACACATTTTGGGGCTATGAGACATCACTAAGGACAACACAAACAATATCAGTATGTCACTAATTTTGATGGAAAATGTGGTGTGCCTTCAGTATGTTGAATTATATTTCTGAAGAAATAATTAAAGACAAAATGGCATGTGAAGCTTTTGGGTTTGCCATAATTTTCATGTCATGTAAATATTGTTTAACCTGAAAACCATTTATATAGTTGTATTGGATTGATATAAATAAATGAACAATGAGGGGCAGAGAGAGAGAGAGAGAGAGAGAGAGAGAGAGAGAGAGAGAGAGAGAGAGGGAGAGAGAGAGACTAAAGAAGAACTTTGTTGAAACCTCTGATGCATAATATAATGTAGGTTTCATATTAGGATTTTGATACAGAAATATAAATAAAGGTCTTTTTTAAAGAAAAGATTTCTAGGGAAATGTAGAACTTACTGATTTTACAAGCATGGCTTTCTGTAGTATACAAAAAGAACAACTGCTTGCTTGCACCTATTTTTGTCTAATAATATAATATGTACACAGAAGTGCTTCTAAAACCTCATGCAGTCTTGGGGCTTTTTCAGAGATGTGGATCTAGAGTGTGTGATGTTTGGATCAAAGGTATTTGACTTGTCCACTGATTCTTTTGGCACTACCTTAACCACAGTAGCATCGATAGGGTATAGAAGGGGCAGAGAGGACCTCCTTTAGTTTTTTTCTGCCTCCTGGGCACCATGAACTCTTTCTCTATGATGCCCCTCTGCCAAGCCACCTGCCTTGAAGTGAGCAAATTATGGGCCAAAAACTCTACAAGCTGTCAGCCAAATAAACCTCCTATCTCAGCCACAAGAGAAGAGTTACTAAAAACCTGGTACCAGAGAAGTGGGTACACCATGTGATTTAGGAGCCTTTGCAAATGATTTGAGGGGAGAATTTGGAAAGGTTAAATATGTTGGCTTTAAAATAGAATTGTAACTCAGTAGATTCTACTGTGTGCTCAGAAATGCTGCAAGTAAAGACCAGGTTTAGCTGGAAAGAAGGACTGCATTGGTTACAAGCTGTGTACTGTGGCTTGGCAGAAAGTTTTCTACAGTTTGCTCATGTCCAGAGACTTTCCCTGAATCTGAGATTAAGTATGGATGACTAATTAATTTGACAGAAGAAATTTAAAAGCAGTTAAATTCTGAGACAGTGACATGGCTTTTAGCTAGATGTTATGTTAAACATCAAGAGCAAAGAACACAGCAGAATGATTTAAAGTATTGTGGATTTGACCAGAAAGGAAGCTCCAGCAAAGTAGGGGGTTGCCAAAGATAGAAGAGGAAAGATGCTTATGGCAAATACCAGCTAAGAGAGCAAGAAAGATATCCTAACGCCATCACAAGAGGCAACATGCCATCACCTTTCACAGACTCCAAAATGCAAAAGTCAAAGACCTTGCTTTGGAAAGTAAGCCCTAGAGCATCCTATTCCGGAATAGTAGCAGCATAGAGAGTCTGTATATTGGAACTGGATTCAAATTTGTGATTGATCCTACGACTTGAATCCTACAATCTAGAGAAAAGGAAGCCTGGCTACTGTTCCAGCTGGCTGCAGACCATGGCATCACTCATGTGGGGTGCGAGTGTTACATACATGCAGAGTGCTAGAGTTGTGAGTTACACAAAGGCTTCTACCAAGATTTCAGAAGCCCTGGGATGTAAAACACTGTGCCCCTGGGAGGGCAAAGCTTGAAGCTAAGGGGGCAGCCACGGTGCAATGGCTATGCCAGAAGTTTGGAAAAGCCAAGAATATGGATCACTTGACAGAAGCTGAAAGAAGGGTGGAGAACAAGCCCAAGAGAGAAGGTATGGGAGCTACAGTCACCAGAAGTTCCAGTGGTAGGAGCCACCCAAATCCTCTGCAGTTCACATCGTGCTGCAGATTGCCTCAGATACTGCAAATGAAACTCTGAAAGTAACACTAACCCTGTGGGATTCTGGACTTACTTGGGACCTTCTTTGTATTCCCTTGTTGTTAGGTTTTCTAATATATAGATTGGGCCACTGAATTTTGGAAAATTTTAACTTTCATTTCATTTGTACAGGATCTTGCAGCTACAACTTTGCCTTAAATTTCAAAGGAGAAATTGACCTGAAGTTTTCAACAGTTCTGGAACTGTTAGGCCTTTAGAAGTTTTTAGAGATGAAGTAAATGTTTTTTTGCATAAAAGGATGCACTTAAGCTTTGAGGAAGCAGGAGTAAAATATTAGGATTTGTTCTACTTGTTCCCTCAAAGCCTCATGGGATTACAGAGCTTTTTTTTAGAGGTCGCCGAATGTATAGTTTATGATTTTGAAATTCAGGCTTTATGATTAGTAAATCAGTCCACTGGTTAGTTTGTCATAATTCTGGCTAGGGTTAAACATGTGAATGCCTCCCTAGTGCAGGTCACCTGCATATAATATAAGGGACAGAACAGGCCCTGTCTCTTCTTTGCTTTCTTCCACTGCATGAACTGTTGCCCTCTACTGTGTGCCACCTGGCCATAGCAAGAGCGAAAATATGGAATGAACCTCTACAAACTTTCAGCTAAAGAAAGTGTTTTCCCTCTAACTTTGGGAATTTGGTATTTTGTCTCAACAATATGAATAAAGTAACCAAGACATATAACATTGCTTTTCCAATAATTTTAATGGTTAGCAGCATTTTTTTCTCATGTTCTCCATTCTTACTGTATTAATGTAGCTATTGTTGGTCAATAAAATTTATTTATTTATTTATTTATTTATTTATTTATTTATTTATTTATGGCCAGCTCAACCTGCCCTGGGAGTGTGGATGGCACAGCATATGGTGCCAGGGATTGAACCGCAGTCCCTGCAGTTGCCTAAGCTTGCTTAAGCAGGCATTCTAGACCATTGAGCCACCTTGCCAGCCCATGGTCAATAAAATTTGAAGAAATCTTGATTGCTCATTCTTCCCTTAGGAATTTCAAAAGACTATATGTGTGGATAGAGAAATGCTTCTTTGCTGCAAAGTACAAGAGGTCTTTATAAATTAAGACTCCTACATACATCTTGAACTTTTGAGAAACAGAAGCCTGTCACCTGTGTCAAGGCTTTGCTTTACTTGGCTGTAGTGATTCCTGCCTTCAATACCAGCGACTTTGGGAGCTGGCAACATAGGACAGTAATTCAAGTTCAAGTTCAGAAAAGATACGTTATGGTACAATATTGTTAAGATGCAAACTTCGAAGTTCAAGAAAGATGTGGAAAATTTACCATCTAGGTTTGAACTTAATTACCATGATTAAAATGTTGAAAAAATGGAAGATTGAAATATTTAAAAAGGTTAACATATTTTAAAAGCTTCTGAAAAGAAGGTTTACATGCTTAAATATCTATATAAAATTTCCCAAATTAATCAATTATTAAATTTTTCAAATGACAGTTGTTAACATTTTGGGAATTGGGTATGTTGTCTCAACAATATGAGTAAAGTAACCATAAGTCACCCTCCCGCTAGGTTACCCTCTCTACACACTCCCTGTCAAGACAAAAGGGCATACTTTGTGTTTAGGTGATGTGATAGATCATGTTAGGGAGATCAGGTAGGGTATAGAGAAAAACATGACCGGCACCCGAGCTCTGACATGAACACCAGTGGCATCAATGCACGGTTTTCCTGAGAATCTGTAATAGCAATAGGAATGCCTTTCCCAGTATTGCATCTCAGGCTTCCTACACATTGCCCCCTGACTGTGGGTCCTTGGAAGCAGGGTTGAATCAAAAGGACAGAATGGGAGATCTTTCTTGAGAAGTTTAGAGGAGGTTCTTGATGTTCTTGAGAAAGGTCAGTCAGTGATGTAAACTTCTAAAAAAAAAAAAAAAAGATAGGCAGAAAAAGAAAAAAAATGGAAAAATGCCTGTAGTTCTTGCTACCAGTTTCAGAAAATAATGATTATCAATTTCAGAGAAAGCTATTTATTGTAGTCAGTTATATATTTTCAGATGATCAGAGAAACTAGTCATTACTTTCATACTTATTCTGGTGGCTCACAGACTGATGCACTATTAGTTTCATGAGTTAAGGAAAAAAAGAAAGAAAGAAAGAAAGAAAAGAAAAGAAAACCTACCTCCAGCCCTCTCCCATTTCCCCTGATATGTGGCATAGTTTTCTTTTACACTTTCTCAGATGGTGATAAAACCTTCTATTTAAGCTAATCTATCATCTGTCAAGCCTGGCTCAGTGTGTTAGAAATTATCAAAGTAGTATCACTTTTTTATGTTTCTTTTTACACATATTATAGAGGTTCATACATTATTTATTTATTTATTTTTTTTTTTAATGTGCAAGGTCAAAGGACTGAAATGAGGAGATCTGCTGATCTTGAATGGGAAAATAGAACAACGTCTGCTAAGATTAAGCTTCGCTTGTGCAAATGATCCTTTCTGTGTTTACCTTTCTTAAGGCAGAAAAGGATGCATGTTATCA
This sequence comes from Myocastor coypus, assembly GCA_004027025.1. Taxonomy (NCBI): domain Eukaryota; kingdom Metazoa; phylum Chordata; class Mammalia; order Rodentia; family Myocastoridae; genus Myocastor; species Myocastor coypus. Next base: position 12,428 of record PVJA010020835.1, on the reverse strand, counting down.
TCACATTTTTGAAATTTACATATATCTTTATTAATCTTATTTTTCCAGTAATTTTCAGAATTTTTGATGTCTTTCTCTTTCAATAGACCCCATGCATAACAAGTGCCTCATTTTTGTTGAAGGAGATAGATGCATGAATGTGATTCCTGTCTCCGCATATCTCTAAGTACCTATAAATTATAGTTCTCTGCTAAGGGAAGAGAAATATGAGTAGGTGAGTACATTATCCACCAGTTTGAATTTATAACTTAATCACTCACTCATTTGCCAAAAACAAGTTAATTTTGGTGTATTGGGTTTTGGTCAGTAGTTTAGGTAACAAGAAAAAATGAATGCTTAATTTATAGACTTAGAAAAACAGAATCCAGATATATAAAAAAATTCATATATGCACATACATAAGCATATGTAAACTTAAACATTGTGCCTGAAACAAGAGCAAAATAAATGTTATCTATAATTTTCATCTTGGTTAACTAAAAAGCTGTTTATATTTCTTTGTCAAAAAATCTGGAGAGTTGGGGAATGAGTGAAGGCTACAAAAGCATAATTGTAATCCTTAATAACAGTGGTCTCATCACAGCAGATTGGGAGATTTGCACTTTGTCAGCACTCAGCGCATATTAAGGAAACAATCAATCAAGACATGGTGACAACACAGCGATTCCTAATCCATTATTCATTTCTGAAATAGTAGTTGCAAAACAAAGGTCTAGGCTGAGGCTGATCCACCCTGTATGGTACTACTGGCACATTGTGCTGGATGAGAAACACTGTTTTCTACTCATGTACCAAGCCTACAGCACTGTCAACTAAATGCTCCAAAAGCATAGACCAGTCATCTCCCTATTAGCTTCTGTAGCTCAACACTAAACTCACTAAACTCACTGCATTCCTTTCATAATTTCTTCATATTATGTCAAGTATGGTGAAGAAATACAAATTTACTCTTACCTACATTTGCAAACTCCATACTTAGATTTTCATGAGGACATAAAGACTTTCAGTTCATTGCATACACAGTAATGTTCTATAAATTTCATGAACACTGATCCCTTGCTTAAGGAGGAAAAACAAACTACTGAGAAAATCTTGTCAATGTATGTTCATGTTTATTTCAATTTTTAAATTTATTTTAGGCACATTTCTGTTTGAAGATACCTTGATCGAATGATATGGTTGACTAATTCCATTGATTTATAGTCTTCAACTTTGTAAGTCAACCTTAAACAAAGTTAGTCTAATGCATATTTTCTCTGTAATGTGCGTCACAGACTGTTTCTGTTTGGAAAACAGAAACAGCATGTCAGCACCATTTAGGGTTCTATTTTGAACAACAATGTCACTGACAAAATTTTTTATAAAATGAGAAAAAGATTGCTACTGAATATGCTGTAAAATACACTCACTTAAAGCATGAGAACATGAGAATTAAAATAGAAATGCTACATTGCATTATTCAGACATAGCTAGAAATACGCATGTTGAGTCGTGTGTATGGGTCTGGGAAGGACCTTAGAAGCTCAGAGAACACTGACCCCAGGGATTGCGCATAAATTTTGACACATATATAATTTTGACACATCTCATAAATATGGACTTGTTGAATGATGAAGATTTTTCCTGCAAAATAAAATTCTTTTTTCATATAATTTTCTGTTCTTCATATAGGATACAGTGTAGAGATGGTTCATATAAATCTGTTCGTGACAATAATAATAAAATTTGTTGAGTAGATACTGTGTCAAGTACTAAACTAAGGTCTTTAGATTCAATTAATAATTACATTTTCTTACTGAGGAAGAAGTAACACTTAGTGAAATAAAGCTAAGGTAGAAAGAAATTCAATGGCCAGGCTAAAACCATGTCTGAGTCCAGAGACTCCTAGCTCTTTGCCACTGTGATATGCTTCTCATTATAAGCAAAGCACTATTAGTTTGTGAGTAATAGGGCAACCTTGGTGGTTAGAAAAATAGTCTGTTCAATTTTACTGATCCTTTGATCTTTTGACTTTCTTGTTCAAGGCTTTACTTACATCTAAAATTGCTATTGATGTGTAAATCAGAATGAGAGAGAAAATAAGTGCAATAACAACAACAACAAAACAAAAAACAAAGAAAAAAGAAATGTAAACTGGTGTTTCAGGATGTGTTTTGTTTTGGCTCTTTTGTATTTTCTTTTCTTTTCTTTTCTTTTCTTTTCTTTCTTTCTTTCTTTCTTCTTCTCTTTCTTTCTCTGTGACAGGTTCTGCCTATGTATCTTCCTATGTAGTTTTCGTTGGCCTTGAACTCACTGTGTAGCCCAGGTTGGCCTGGCACTGCAGGTGGTTTTGCCTCAAGCTCCCAAGTGCTGGGATGCCAGTAGGCACCACCATGCCTGGCTTCTTGACATTTTGTGAAGACATATATTCTTCTGTTTTCGCTCATCAAAGTTATTTCATATTTTTCCCAACATACATCTTAATTGAAATATCTCCTGCCTCATTCACATTCTCAAGATTCAATTGTATGTGAGTTTGGAAATTTCTTGTATAAATGTGTCAGGTAGTGTCCTAGGCAAGCCTCTCTCTGACACTTATGGGTAGTGATAGTGGACAGAAAATTGAATGCAACAGCATTCTGTAATACTGTTTTATTGGGGGAAATGAGGTGATATGTAGAAATGTGTGTATCACCGATCACTGATAGATTCAGACACACTCATTTGATGAAGGCTTTTGGGGTGTTGGATGAGAAGACTTCTCTAGAACAATGGCATTCCTGGAGGTCTAACAAAGGAAAGAAAAAGGAACTCTAAGACCTTGGGCCTTATCAATGAAGCAGCAAGAAAGTAGATTTGACTTGAAAGTTTAGGAAAGGGAAGGAGTTGAGAGTGACACAATGGGGACTAGATTTATTCTTGGTTCCTTTAGGACCTTCCTACCACATAATCATCTTCAAACCTGGCGTCTCTCTACTGATACTGATTTGTGATATGAATGAGCTAACTTGCTAACCTTTGCTATTTGCTTCTTAGGGTATTTAGTGAAAACCATGACAAATGGAGCCTTTAATTAAATCTCTCCTCATTTCTCTTTACTCAAAAACAATTTAAAAGTTAGATTTTTGTATTAAGCACATATAGACTCATGTTCCCTAAGCAATACAGTATAAGAAGCACCTACATAGTACTTTAATTATTTCACTATTTTAAGCAAGCTAGAGCAAAATTTAAAGTAGAAGCCTAATATTATGTGGAATACCATGCCATTGTATATTGTTTATTTGAAAGGCCTTAAACATCTGCAGATACTGATTCTGCAGCCCATTCAGAGTAAAATAAATTGTAATATCTTCTCATACTGTTATGTGAGAGATCGGAGACAAATTAATGATCCATTTGTCACTGAAGTCGTAATTTCTGACATAAGTTACCTTATTAGCTCATGGTCAGTGAAAAGAGGAGTTTGCAGCAGGGACTGAATGTAAGTCAATTCAGTTTTACTCCAGATTCTTAAACTTTTCTTGAGAAAATTGTGCATATTTGCTATGCATTTTAAAAAATTTTTATTGGTATATAATTTATTTTACTTTTCTTTTCTTTTCTTTTTTTTTTTTTTTTGTCTTTTTGAGGCAGGGTCTCACTATGCAGTTCAGGCTGGCCTTGAGCTCACTTTAGTAGCCCAGGCTGGTCTGGAACTCGCACCAATCCTCCTGCCTCAGCCTCCCGAGTGCTGGGATTACAGGCATGCGCCACCACGCCCAGCTTTTTATTTTACTTTTCTTATCAGCTACTTTTCATCTGAAGTAATTTATTTGTTGAGATGTTTCAAAATTCCTCAAAGTATAAACATTAAGTACTGAACAGGAAGGAATAACTTCACTTATCTATATGTGAATAAATAGAGTCAGTAAATTTACCCATATTTATGGTTTGTGGGTCTTTATGGTGTAGTAAGGCATTTTGTAATTCATTACAGAGGATTCTTTTCCTTCTTAACAGGTTGACATATATCTAGATACTATTGCATTTGTGGCCAGTTTCAAAGGAAAGATGTATAAGGCCAGCATGTACTTAAGAAGTGCTTTTGGAATGCTTCCAGTCTTCTGTTATACTTTGGATTTTTAAGTTTTTTGAAAGTACCTGCAGTTCCTCATATTTAAAAAGAAGTTAGAAGAATCCATACTAAATTCCTATTGGTTTAACTTGACAGTTCTTTACAAACATGCAAGTTGGCCCAAACAGAATTTTCTTGAGGAGGTTCCAAATTTCCGTTCGACAGAGCTGTGCTTGTCTCCGGATCTACTGCTTTAAAGTAGTCACCACTGTGATGTAATCTGAGAAGAACACAATGCCCACATAAGAGATCTGAAAGATCAGCTGGGTGTATTTTCAAAGAGAAAATGTCTGTAACAGTTCTCTCCCCTGTTTGAACTAAAAAGTTTCTACTGTTTCATTTCAGTGTATAATTATACAGAATTTGCAATCACTTTCAAATGGAGAGAAAAATAATCAACAGACTTAGGTAGTTAATCAGAATATAATTTTACACAGAGGGAAGGAATTGTTATCTTTAGAGTTCAGCCTCAGAAGATTTAAAATAATTTATTCCAAATACAGAACAAAGTAAATAGTAGATAAATTTCCTACTTATGATTTCTTTCTAATATGCTATGGTTTTAACATAGTTTATAATATTTGTACCTTCAGAGAAAAAAAAAGTCAAAATTTTGTGGAATGCTCCTGTGTTAGCTGAGTTTATTATGTCTTTTTACATTACCAAGGAAGAAAGTCTTCTATTTTAACTTTGGGCTCCATTTTTATCTTAGTTTTTAATATCCAAGTCATACCAAGAAAAAAATCTTAGTTTTTCTGGAATACCACACTGACATTCTCAAGCAGCCAAAATTTCTGCACCTCAAACTTCTCCACTATCACTGCTGTTACATATGCTGTCACATTAAACTGAAGAAATGAATGTCACTGAATTCGATGTTTTATAGTTCTAAAGTTCACTGGCCAGGCTGAAACCATGTCTGAGTCCAGAGACTCCCCATTCTGTGCCGCTGTGATATTCTTCTCTTTATAAGCAAAGCAATATGAGTTCATGCACAATAGGGCAACCTTGGTGGTTCGAGAAAAATAGTCTGTTCAGTTTTATAAATTAAACTGTAATTTGTGAATAAAGATATTGCTGTAATAACATTTATAAATGTGTTACATAATATCAAAATATCATTATGAAAAAACTACCATAAATCCTTATATATCGAATTGCTGTAATTGAATCACGTGATGAAATTAGCTACAACTCTACTACAAATGCTAATACACTATAATACTAACTATAGGTGACAATGAGTAATATTTAGCAGTAATGGTATCGTGATTTATAAATAATAAATAAAAGAAAAAGTTAACTTTAACTATGTATACATATTCTAAATACAACCATGGATAGTACGGAAATTATGTTCCTGAAATATTATGAAAAAAACTTGAGCTACACAGAACACTACGTATTTTGAGGCTACTAACAGAACATGGGCATTGATTATTACCTTGACATGAAAATAATTCAATTATACTTCCAAAGATTGCTATCATGTTTTTTCAGGGTAAATATCTGATTCATGATGCTGCAGCAAAAATTCAAATGAAAGCTGTGTCCCTGCTGGTAATAAACAAAAAATAAACAAATGTGATTAGCCACTTGATGATGTCCTGCCTGGTCTTGGCAAAGGCAGAGGTCAAAAGATGAGTTGCAGAATTTACAAAGCATTGTAACTATTTTTAAGTATAAATATTTCAGTTTAAACTCCACGTTACTTTTATTAAGGTTATTGATTTTAAAATTAATTTATGTTGTAGACAAACAGCAAGAGAAACTTTCATCACAATGAAAACAATACATCTATTGAAATATTGCTTGATTTCTTGGCAATGAATTTTAGAGCTAGGAAGCAATAGTTAGAGAAGATCTGGGCATCTTGTTTTTAAAAAATATGCAGAAATGAATTGTACTTTTAATTTTAAGTTCACATAATTGGAACATACGATGTTATGCAATCAATTTTGTCAAAGAAGAATTGAATGATTTAAAGAAATTGATTGCATGACATAAGTTTGTGTAAGCATTTTTCTTGACATATTGTTCCAAAAATCATCTAAATATTTAAAAAACTTTAATGTATTAGAGTAATAAATTTTGTTATACTTTATCTTGCACGTATAATTTATAAAATTTTTAGTTTTCCTTTCCAAGAAATGGTGCAAAGATTTATTGAATTTTGGAATCTACCTTATGTAAATTGCCTCATTTTCAGCAAACAATTGGAATAGGCAGTATATTGTTTATGTTTGAACGTGTGTGTGTGTGTGTGTGTGTGTGTGTGTGTGAGAGAGAGAGAGAGAGAGAGAGAGAGAGAGAGAGAGAGAGAGATTTTGAGTGAATGCTTAGACAAAGATGTTATTCTTTATCAAAGCAATTTTTGCAGTGCAAGGTCATGAGTTTGAACCCTGGTCCTGAAAAAAAAAAAAAGAGCAATTTTTGTTAATATAGTTTTTATACATTGTATCAGAAAGTAAGAGAATATATTTTAAAGATTACTGATAATGTTTCTCCATTATGAAATATTTCCCCATTCTCAGTTATGTAGAACATGCTTTCCAGAAATGAAATTCATTTGATATAAAGAGATTGTAGAGGATGCTACTAAATTATTGCATTTTTTCAAAAGAAAGAAATGAGAAGAAACATAAAGATAATTTAAGTAGTAAATTAAACAAAGCAAAAGTTGCATTTCTCTACAACACTAATAATGTGAATCATCTCTCTAAAATGAAGTGTATAGAAATACGCCTATGGTTTTAGCAAAACACGTTATTTTCCATGTCCAGTATTGTAGGTAAGTAACAAAAACCTCTGAAGCAGTATGAAAGGTTGATGAAAGGCATTCCTATAATTTATCACTCAGTTCAATTAGAATTCTCTAAATTATATAACATAGGAACAAATACTTGTTTACCTTTGAAGTTTTCTTGAGTATTTAGAGATGAGAAAATTAAATTTTACTATTAAAAGGTGTTCCGTGTTCAGTAATATTTTTACCAGGTTTCTTAAAAATTGTCTCTAAATATATGTCCAATACTTTGTAGGTACCTGAAGACATTTTTGATGTTCAATACAGACTAGCTAGTTTGTGTTTTATGTTTCCTCTCTTGAATGATCCATGTATCCACATTAGACTATAATGTGCCCAAATGAACTATTAGGGTTTATCTTTTTGATAATTCATATTTTAAACACTCTAAATGTCTCAATGGAACCAGTGAGATAGTTCAGTAGACTAAATGACTGCTTAGGAAAGTGTGGGGATTATAGGTCTCACCGGCCTAACCTCGTGCATGCTGGGCCAGCCACTGAGACCAGGCATGGTGTTACACCCCTATAATCCCAGCACCTGGGAGGCTTAAAACAGGAGAATCACTATGAGTCAGAGCTGGGTACAGGGACTCTGTGATAATAGATACATTAAATAAATAAATAAATAAATACATACATACATACATACATACATACATACATACATAAATACATAAATAAATACATAAATAAATAAATGAGTGGATGACAAAATCAGCTAACATTTTACTAATCTCGAATTTAAGTGAGTAAGTAACATATTTACCTTCTTAATCTTGTGTCTTGGTACTCTGATGTGTTTATATGATAAACCATACTTGTACAGTGCAACTAATGGCTTATCTTATTATTTTTAATATTATTGTCATAAAAATCTTAAAACTATAAGATACATTTATGGTACACATCAAAGTTTCAGAACTTAGCATTTCCCCTAAACAATGACATTGCATTGTATTTTATAGCAGAAAAATGTCCAAGATTTTTCAGCTTTCTTTCAAAATTCTTTTAAAACTTAGTATTCCAAAACTATAAATATGATATATGTTATTCTATACTAATATAAAAACATATATGAATTTCCTTTCTTGTTTTTGAATAAATTTAAATTCAAAACCATGCCAACGAGACCCTGTCTCAAAAAAAAAAAAAAACAAAAAAAAAAAACAAAAACATGCCGAATGGGGAAAGACAATATATCTATTCCTTATTCACAAAGTAAAGCATTGCCATAAAGTAAATTTTTTAATATTCCCTATTCACAAAAAATTTCTATAGACTGAATATATATAATTCACATAATATTTAGGTTATATGATTTCATAGGATCTTTGATTCTATTTGCAGTATTTGCTGTAATTTCTTCTGAAATATTTCTTTAAAACATCTAGTGGTTTAACCTGGAATCTAAATTTGTATGAAATTATGAATATAAGAAATTTGGAAAATAAAACATAATAGGCAATTAAGTAGTCATGTATAACTGTGGGTTTTTTCTGAATTGATTAGATTATAATCTATCTGAGCTTTTTCAGATACCTTCCTGTAACTCTCTTTATCAATGATCTCTTTCTCAGATTTCTTGAAAATGCATTTCAAGATTTACAAATGCAGCCGGGTGTGGTGGCGCACACCTGTAATCCCAGCACTTGGGAGGCAGAGGCAGGAGGATTGGTGAGAGTTCGAGACCAGCCTGGGCTACAAAACTGAGCTCAAGGGCAGCCTGAACTGTACAACGAGACCCTGTCTCAAAAAGACAAAAAAAAAAAAAAAAAAAAAGATTTTCAAATGCATTACTGCTACATCTTAGGATAGACTTTTTCTTCTTCCATATACTGAATGCAATTGTATTTTATGTAATTTTAAAAAATAGATTCACTCTATGCAGCATATCTCATCAAGATATCCTGGTAGAGCCGGGCGTGGTAGCTCACGCCTGTAATCCCAGCACTCGGGAGGCTGAGGCAGGAGGATTGGTGTGAGTTCGAGACCGGCCTTGGCTACAAAAGTGAGCTCAAGGCCAGCCTGAACTGCATAGCGAGACCCTGTCTCAAAAAGACAAAAAAAAAAAAAAAAAAAAAAAAAAAAAAAAAAAAAAAGATATCCTGGTAGCTTGCATATATGTTCATTTATGATCCAAGGAGTGGCATCAGGTATCATATCCTGTTTTTAAAGGCCAGCGTGGCCTGCCCTCCACTAGGGGTGAGGGTGGCACAGCATGTGGTGCTGGAGATCAAACTGCAGTCCCTGCAGTTGCCTAAGCTTTTCTAAGTAGGCACTTTAGACCTCTCAACCATCTCGTTGGCCCCAAAGTATCATAACTTAATGCTGTCCCTCTGGGTACTTTCCTTGACAAACCCTGTGTCGTGTTTCTTGAAACACTAGGAGCTGGCCCATAGTAACTCATAGACACTTCTTGTGTAAAAGGCCATCTGATCATCACCCTGTCTCCCTTTGAAAGCAAGCCACGTGCCATGGCTAAACACATTAGTGTCTGGTAGGATGGATGGCACTGTTTGGGGGATAAAAGTCTCAAATTCAGGAGTGAAAGTGCAGAAGTCTATGAGCAGACACCTGAGGTAAGTAGCACTAAAAGAAGCACAAGTGGATCCCATTCTGTAAGAAATAGCAAATTTCTTGTCCCCAGTTTTTATGGCTCCAATATGTCTAGATTCTATTCACCAGGGCCTATTCCTGTGCATGCATATGCTCAAATCTGAGTGTGTGTGTGTGTGTGTGTGTGTGTGTGTGTACATGACAACTCCTAATGCATTTGGTCTTCTAAAAGAGTCTCAACTACTCAAAGAGCATATTTTTGTTAGTGATGTTCGGAGGTTCCTAAAATTTGGATTTCTCCATCTGTCTCTGTCTATATGTACAACAGGACTACTTAAGTCTCAAAGCAGTGGATGCGGTAGCACTCTTACCTCATTAAAGCTTGGACAGAATTGTGTTTACCGAGGGCACACACCTGCATGTAGCTGGCATCTCAAACCTGGGGCTGCATGAAGTTCTCTGTAGATTGTAATTGATTTCCTTCCTTCAGTCAGCTTAACATAGATCAAGATTGAAGTGGCACTTGGCTACACGCACTGTCTCAGCAGCTGCAATTTTGCTGTTCTCTGTCATACAGAGTCCTTCTTATACAGTTTCACAGAGACTGGGCATGTTTCTGAATTTAATTTTGAAACACGAACCTATTCCTCCCCGTACATCTGAGTCAGAGAGACATCCCATACATACCACTGGCCTTGACAAGAAAATTGCCTCTTTTCCTATCACTGAATCTATACTGTTAAAAGTTTCAGCTTGTCCTTAGCTCAGAAAAGGGATGAAATGTCCTTATTATTATAATTTGATGAAAATATCAGGCAATCATTGTAGCTACAACAGATGAAAACTTTTCTGTTGATTCTTTTGCAAGTGTCATATATAATCTAGAAAAGTCACTGAAAAAGAAAGTGGGACAAAGGAAGAGGAAGCAGAAATTGCCCCCTCAGTTCGGTTGAGATGTCTGTATAGTATTAGGACTCAAATCACATCACAACTAATTCATCATGTATACACTGAGAGACAAAGCAAGGTAAACAACTTCTCTTTTGTTGGTGTAAATCTTAAAGACTAGACCAAAGGTAAACAATTGTGTAGCACACACTGTGCTCCACATAATAGTGACAATAGGATTCATGGCTTCTCAAAAACTACCATACTAAAATGAGTTACACACACACACACACACACACACACACACACACACACACAATTTCAAACTATGAAAGTGATTGAAGCTACCTGTGATATTCTGAAAGCATCACCCTCTGTGCTGCAGGCACCCTTGGTACTATTCCTGCCCGCTTTCTCTGCTTCTGGTTCCCGAACTCAGCTCCCAGAGTTCCGCTCGGTTTTCAGTTCTCAGGCTGCCGCTTTGGATCCCTAGCTTTCATCTCTGTAGGATCGCCTCTCATTTTGCATCCTGTTTCAGTTGAGTCTTAATCAAGTTTTTTTTGTTTAGATTAGTGAAGTAATTTATCACCCAAAAACCTTTACTAATAAAGAAAAATAAACCAATAAAGACATTTCTTTTGAGATTTCAGGTAAAACTCCAGTTCTCAGTTCAACCTCCAGAGGGTGCAGGATTCTGTGACCCATTAGTATTTGAGTGATTCCATTCATTGTGTTAAAATTAAGTTTTGGTTATTGTTAATTCCTTAAAACAATCATTGTTGAATATTTTCAAAATAATAACTTGAATATTCAATTTATTATTGAATTTCAACAGAAAGTGAAGCAACTGAACCGACAGATTAGATGACTAAATGTAATATAGTTGCAAAATTGTTGTTATTGTTTATATTATTCTGAAAATGTCAATTGTGCAAATAACAGAGAATATAGGCTGTTGAACAACTCTGACATTTTTAAACCTGCGGCTAATTTTTCACTCTTATTAGATCCTATGTTATAGAAAAATAATTTATTTTCAATAGCATACTATGCCGTTTTAATTTACACTGCTTAGAGGTCCCTTAATTAAACATATGAAAAAAACAGGCATATGGGGGAAATCGCATAATTGTCATGCAGCATACTGGCATAAGATGTTTTTTCCCCCCAAATATAAGATGTTTGTCAGGAAGACATTATATGTTCCTATATTTATATATTCTTTATTTAGGGAGCTGCAGGCTACTGAAGAAATCATTCCCACAATTTTCTTCAGTTTTTACATTGAAACCCCCCAAAGATACAGGGCATTTAAAATATATTTGGATATGATTTAAGCACTTAAATGCAATCAGGCTCGATATTTCGAAAAATAAGTTATCTTGAAAAAAAAAGAAAAAGCTACTTTTATGCGAGAGTATTCTGAAGTTCACGAGCCAGCAATTACAAGAGAATTCAGACGGAGAGAAGCCACGAAGGTACTGTTTTCAGGACCCAAGTGGGCTCCCCCAAACAGAGCATCGAGGAGGTATATTTTCTTTTAACTTGACTTCATTCTCCCTAATTAGTAGTGTGCACTGTGCCATTATGATGCCGGCTCACCCCCTTGGTTCCTGCATCTCCCCTCGGGAATTTCCCAGCTGTTTTGCTCTCCTGTTGTAATTGAAATCTTACTTGTTCCAGCCTGTAATTGATAGTGAACCCAACCATTTTATGTTTGTCGTGCAACAGATGTACAACAGGAACACTCAGAGGCACTATGGAAACACTGCCCCACTGGAGTGGAGTCAAATCCATACCTATGTCATGACTTTCTTCTCTATATTTTAGGGTTTTCTCCTTACAATTGCATTTTTTGCTGCATAAGTTCATATAAATTTGATTGTTCTGGAGGGTTGAGAATGTAAGTTAACAGACCGACAATTGGAGAATAAGAAGGGCTATAAGGATAGCCAATATTTTGGCCCTAGCCCTTCAAGGTCAATAAAGACCCAGGATATAAGAGAACCTGTGCTGTAATATCCTATAACTCAGAGGTGTCCCAAATTTCCTGGTCAAGGAGATTATGGGACCTCAGAGG
>PVJA010020834.1:26140-36479 GCA_004027025.1 Myocastor coypus | reverse complement strand
AAATCCCATAGTTCCAACTGGAGAATCCGAAGCAGTCTGCACTGAGTTGTGAGCATCATGCAACTCTGCTCCTACAGCACTCTTGGTGATAATTCCCATGGCTTCTCTCTTAGGCTGGCTTTGCTCCCTCTTAGCACGATCCACATTCTTGGCTTTTCCAAACTTCTGGGGTTTCCACTGAATTGGCTTCTCACTCTCTTCTTCACACACTGCCCTCTCAGGAGCACACTGCCTGGCCTCCCAGGCCTTCTTCTGAAATCAAGGTGGAAGCCTTCTTAAACTGACAGCTCTTGCATTCTGAATGCACCTAAAACCAATGCCACGTGGATGATGCCAGGGTCTGCTGCCAGCTGGAGCAGTAGCCATGCTAACTTCTCTCTTTCTTGTAGGGGTGGAGTGCCTGGATTGATGAACACTCTGACCTTGATTCCTAGGAACAAATTCTCCATGCCGGCGCCATTTTGGAACCTCGTTTGGCCGCTGCCGCCATTCTGGTACTTGGGTCTCTGTGGCCTTCTTCTCAAGGCAAAGCCTCTCTCCTTTGCAATTCTGGGGCTGCAGAGGTAGCCAACTAACACGGCAGCAGAGCAGCAGCAACAGCTAGAGCTCCAGTCTGTCTCTCTGTCTCTCTTTATATTACATTCAGGCTCTCCGCCTTAGCTCCCGCCCTAGACTACACCCATAATCCCGGAAGTACTTCCACCCATAATCCCATCAGTACTAAAACCTATAATCCCAGGGATCATGGGTCAAGTCTCAAACTCTAGAATTCCCCGCCCAGTGACTCCATGAGGCTTTGGGGGGACAACTAGACATAAACCATAACATCTCCCTAGTGTAAAAACTCAAAGGACAAATAAAAATGAAAAGGCATAACATAGCTGAATGGAAATCAAGAACTTAAGGATTAAACAATGAAGAGACAACAGGCAGAAAAGTGTGGAAGCTTGGCAGGCCAAAATCATGCATTTATATACACAAGATGAATTAGACAATGTTCTAAAAATCTCCAACAGGTTTTTGACCTTGGGAGTAGCAATATATAATACTAAAACCATGCTTGGAATGTTTGTCATTCTGGTCTTTTAGATGTGTGCTACTTCTAATGTAATTTCAATTATTGCTATACTTTCTCTCAAGTAAACGTCTGTTTTAAAAGAAAACAAAAAGGTAACAACAACAACAACAAAAAAAAAAAAAAAAAAAAGAAGGAAAAATCCCATAGGATTGACCTGCTACAATTTTATATATGCTTAGATATCTAAATTTCTTGAAAAACTGTGTAACTTTTTTAAAAATCACATTCTATAGGTATTTATTAGAATATCAATGATTGATGGAAAATGCCGGTTCCATGTTGAGTCTAAGATGTGTGATATTCAGAAAGACAGTGATGTTAAGCTCAAGTACTTTTAGAGTAATAGTATTACTGAGCTTCCCTTTTGGAGGGTTAAAACTTAAGTTTGTAGACCAAAAATTAGAGAAAAAGAAGGGCTAAAAAGATAGCCAATATTTTGACCCTAGCCCTTCAAGGTCAGTGAGGAATCAGGACATAAGAGAACCTGTACTGTAACATCCTATAACCCCTATGGGGCCAGAGAGGAAAGGGATTGACGATGTATAGTGATCCTTATCTTTCTTTTCTCAAAGCCACATCTTGGCAGTGACAAGTGTAGCTACTCAGTTAGAAATCTAAATGTAATGGGAATAATTGGATTCTAGGGATGGTGGGAGCCAAATGAACATACTCAGTTGATAAAGGCAAGATGAATATAGCTATCATAATGGCTAGCAGAGTAAATATAGCAATCAGTCATCAGATTTCATAGACCTGTGACACTGGCTCATTAATTATGGTGTTCCTAGTAGCAAAGTACATAGGAAGTCTACTAAATTTTATAGGTTTAGGTATAGGTATAGGTATAGGTATAGGTATAGGTATAGATATAGATATAGATATAGATATAGATTCTTCCCAGGACATCTGAATAAATTCTAGGTCTAACCTCTATCATAAAGAAAAAAGAGTCACAACTCTTTGATCAATTCTTACACCAGAGCTAGTTCATAGGCCAAGAACCCTTTAAATGAAGGGGATCCACATCCCCTCAAGACAGAACCCAGATCCATTATTCTTAAAAAATTTGCTTTGTTAATATTTCTCAAAGACTTCCTCAAGGAGATCTGTGGCCTTTTACTAGGGTAACTGTAGTGATAATGATTAGAATTTTCAGGGACTATTAGACATTTGTTTTGAACTGAGTGATTCCAGAACAGCCAAAATAATAATGCATGCCTATAGTCAATATAAAGGCTTATGGAGGTCAAGTTATCATAGCATTTTAGCTCACATATGTTTCACCATAGGTCTAGTGGGTCCCTGAATCTGTTCTGTGCTTATTTCCCAGATTCTAGAATGTGTTCTTGAACTTTATGTACCGGTACTTAGCAGCAGACAGAATCTTCACACTGGTTCCCTGACTTGTATGGTGATAAAGACCATGTGGAAGCCATTAGAATCACTTTAAAAAATAGTCATTAAAGTTAATACTGCATCCCTGTAGGGATAAAAATATAGTGTCACTACCAAGGACTTGAAAGATGCAGGGGCGGTGGTCTTCATCCCATCCCCATTTAACTGTCTTTACTTGGCCCCCATGAAAGTGGATGGATCTTGGAGAACATCAGTGGGTTTTTATAAGCTTAAAGTAAGTGGTGGCTCTGATTTCAGTTGCTATAGTAGATGTGGTTTTATTGCTTGAGCAAATCAACACATCTCCTGGTAACTGGTATGTAGTTAGTGATTTGAAAGAATGCCCCTTTCTCCATCCCTTTCCATAAGCCATCAGAAGAAGTTTACTTCTAGCTAAAAAATCCAGTAATATACCTTCACTGGCCTACCTCAGCAGTGTAAAAGTTCTCAGCATTGTATCATAATCTGGTTCACGGGCATTAGTTACTTTTCCCTTCCTCAGGATCATGCAGGACCACACAATAATGTCAGGATGATTGAACCTAGTGAGGAAGAAGTAGCAACCACTGTAGCATTATTGGCTAAGATATTTTTGTGTTAGAGGGCAGGAGACAAATCACACAAAAATTCAAGGCCTTCTACCTCAGTGAAATTTTTAGGTGTCCAGTGGTGTGGAGCACATTGAGGTAGACTTTCTAAGATGAAGGACAAGTTGTTGACCCCATCCACAGTCAAGAAAGAGAACCAATGCCTATTGCCCCTTTGGGTAGTTGCCTATGTAACACTTGCATATGTGATAGATTGATAGTATTAAACTGCTTATGTTATAGAAGGGTTAGCATTTTGTCTTTACTGGACTAGATACTATGGACATGGACTTGGTTATCTGCATGCGAGACTTTTACTGAAACTACAGTCTGTGGTTTATAGAATGCACACCAACATGATAGCCCATAAACATTCCTTCTGGCCAGAAAACTTACCTCACAGCAAAAAAAAGTGTGGCAGTGGGACCATGTGCATGGATCTCACTGGTTTTACCATGTTCACCATTCTGAAGCAAAGTTCTCCGGAAGGCTGACTGTACTTTGAATCAATATTTAAGATACACACTATTGTTTTTTCCATAGCCAGGATTCATGGTTCTAGGAATCAAGAGGTGGCAATGCAAATAGTCCTTATTATGGTTTATATCTAAAATGGCTCCCAAAGGCACATGTGTTTGGTAGGTAATTGGTTACAGGGTGCTATAGCTGACTGGCTGTTAGGAGACAGGTATGGGGTCTCGTATCTTTCTTTCTTTCTTTCTTTTTTTTTTTTCCTCATATCTTTCTTGTATCTTTCTTCCTAGTTCCTCCTTTCCCCCCTGCTTTCTTCCCATTGTGATGTGAGCCACATCTCCATTATGCCCCACTGTCATGCTGTTCTGCCCTGAGCCAGGTGATCACAGGCTGGAACATGAGCCAAAATAAATCTCCCTCCTTAAAACCGTGGGAGTTGAGTATTGAGTCTCGGCGATGAGCAAAGGGACTAAGATAGCACTACTCGCTATGAGCCCTAGTGACTCACTAGCATGTTATTTATTTTTTTACTTTTCTCATTTCAAAAGTTTATGCTCTACTGGCTTGTAGATCTTAGTTTCAGGAGAAATACTTCTACCAGAAGATAGAATAATGGAATGTGAAGGCTGCTGCCTGGTCACTCTGTCTCTGAATCAACAATCAAAGAAGAAAATTGTGCTGTTACCTGGGTAGCTGGTCCAACTACAAGAGAAATTGTGCTGCTGCTCCACAATGAAAGCAAGGAGGATAATGTCTGGACTGCAGAACATCTCTTTCTAGGTATTGCCACATGCTGTGATTAAGGTCAATGGAAAACTACAACAACCAGTTCTAGGTAGAACTGCTAATGATTCCAACTTTTTAGGAATGAAAATTTGTGTTATATTACTAGGGTGCAAAACAATTGACACCTGAGATGCTTAATGAAGACAAAGGGATACACAATACCAATAGAAGAAATCAGTTATAAGTGCTAGCTACAGGTATGGGACCAGTTATAGCTGTAATCCCATACTATTTCCCCCTTATTTTGTGTAGGCACACATACATTTGTGTGTATACATACATATATTAAACAAATATCTTTTCTTGCTCCTTTATCATGTATCATACACATTTGTCATATAAAATAAGATGGGGCCTGGGATACAGGTCAGTGGCACAAGTGCCTGCTTGACAAGCACAAGGTCCTGAGTTTAATTCCTGATAAAAACAAAACAAAATAGAAAACAAAAGCAAAACACTTAAGTTGTATTAACTTTACAATAGCATTTTAGTACCAATTTTATATAGCAACATTTAGGTTATGTGATATGAGAAGAATAATGAGTGACTTATACCTTCTGGGATAGGGATTATTGCATTTTTAGTTCTAAGCAGCATAGTTGTACTATATTCAGGGTAATCACGACCTTGCTAGTCCCCTTATTTTGGAGATCAAGTATGGCATAGTGATGAATATAGATGTCAAATTCACAAAGAGTAGACTTGTGATGGTTAATTTTATGTAGTAGCAACACACCTGTGTTAATGGGTGCTCAGAAAGCTGATAAACATCATATCTAGACATCTTTGAAGTTGTTTTCAGAAAAGATGAATTTTTTTTTTTTTGGCCAGTTCAGCCCACCCTGAGGGTGGGCACAGCACGTGGTGCCAGGGATCGAACTGCAGTCCCTTGAATCAGCCAAAGCAGGTGCTTTATTCTGCTGAGCTATCTGGCTGGCCCTCCCTCTCATTCTTATATAGACTTTTTCCAGAGAACATTCTCTTAAGACGTTTTTGACGCAAGAATCCCACCTCAAGTTTTTGCTACCAAGGAGCTTCCTATCTTTCCAGATAGGGTGAGAGAAATCTTTCTTTTTTTTTGATAAAAATACCCAATATAATGACTTGACATTATAATTGAGAACAAGGTGGCAAAATTCTAAGCACAAGCTTAAACTTTTTAAATGCATGGCAGCACCACCTGAAATACAATCTGCCCAGTTCAAATACAGTCACAGTAGAACTCGATTTGGACATAATGCTTGCCAGAAGTCTTCACTGAGATGGAACTGTTTCACAATGCAGCATAGTTGCAGATAGAAACTCATCCTTCACGTAAAAGTTGAAGTTATTAGCCACTGGGTAAGTCGCCTGTGATACTGGCTTAGGAAACAATGTCACTCCAATGTCACCACACATTCAGTAAACACCAGAGTAATAGCAGAATTTTCAGAGATTACTACTACTACTACTACTAATTGCTATTCATTATTCATCATAAGCAGGGATTAAACATTTATTCAAAGCTTTCACTATATAACTCTATGAATAACCGGTGAACACAACAAGGATTCCATTCAGGTATAAGTCATTAAAGGCTTTGCTCTCTCAAGCACAAAATTGGGGAAGGGACATGGAAAATTCACATTGCTGTTGGAGTACCTTCTTCTAAGGAGAAAATCATACCTTTCCTTTTTGAAACAAGACAATCACCACTTCCACCTTAAGGCCTTTTTGCTTCTCATTTCAAACACCTATAGTTTTTCTTCTATGTTTCCATTTAATGTACCCCATGTTTATTAGAAGGAATGCTTTCTTTCTTTTTTTTTTGTCTTTTTGAGACAGGGTCTCGCTATGCAGTTCAGGCTGGCCTTGAACTCACTTTTGTAGCCCAGGCAGGTCTCGAACTCGCACTGATCCTTCTGCCTCAGCCTCCCGAGTGCTAGGATTACAGGCGTGAGCCACCACACCTGGCAGAAGGAATGCTTTCAACAGAACTACTAAAATAAGAATGTTTAATTGAGCATTAGCATTTTTTGGAGTCAAGTATAATCTAGAAGTGGCAGACAGTGAAATTCTGAGATATAATTACTTTCAATTTTTTGGGGGGGATTCATTTATCTAGAAGACTTGTGCCGATCAGCAGGCTTTGTTCTCTCCAAGGCTGGAGTCCTGGTTTAGGTGCACATTCTGGCTTCTTCTGAAGCCAGATATTGAGGTTTCCTGAGAATTTGCTTGCCAACTATTTACATAATCAGAGAAAGTGATGTGTGTGCACCTTGATTTAAGAATAGTGTCAAGGTGGTGGAAATGAATTTTTCACAGGCAGAGTGACAGTAGAGCTTAGTGTATCTGAGCATGATCTACCTCATAAATACTGCTTGAATATTCATAAAATTTTTCCTCTAATAGAGAATACGCCCTTCATACCAAGTGAATTCTGTGAGCCTCAGAGGTTGGCTCAGGGACACTGCTCTAGCTATTATCTCTTCCAACACATTCTCCATCTTTCTCTCTCTATCATAAAATATTAGTGGTTGTAATATTTTTTTATTTTCTAAAGATAACACAAAATAGATATAGAAGAAATGAGATATGATTAAAATTTCACTAAACAAAATAATATGAATTCAGTGCTGTTATATTGCATAGTGTTGTCTTCAAATTAGTTGCTCAGATTATCAGATATATTCATGAAAAATTGGAAGAAGAAAGAAAATGGTTATAAGAAATTAAGAAGAGAGAAAAAGGGAAAAAATGAAAAATGAAGAGAAAAAAATTAAATATTTACTGTTCCTTTCCATAGACCAGCAGAAATCCACAGTACAATTATCCAGA
Source organism: Myocastor coypus (assembly GCA_004027025.1). NCBI lineage: Eukaryota > Metazoa > Chordata > Mammalia > Rodentia > Myocastoridae > Myocastor > Myocastor coypus. The sequence goes on along the minus strand of PVJA010020834.1, from coordinate 29,342 downwards.
TGATCCTGCTTACATACATAGATATCTTCCCCCACTGGCTCTCCTGTCCTCTTCATCTCAGTAATTCCTTTCTCCAACGGGTTCAATCCTTTTTTACAATATCTATTGTACCCTTTAGATTTCATTTACTCTTTCAGGTTCTTACACTAAGGAGACAATATGATGTTTGCACATGTGATCTGATTGATTTCACTTAAGAATATGGTCTCTAGTTACAGCCATTTACCTCTAAAAGCTTCAAATTTATCATTTTTCTATGGCCGAATAATACTCTATTGTGCAAAAATACCACAACTTCTTTATGCATTCTTCAGTTGATGGATGTTTTGGTTGCATCCAAGATTTAGCTATGACAAATTGTGCTGCTATAAACATGGGTGCACATAAATTGCTGAGGTACGATGGTTTCAGTTCTTCTGGAAAAATACCCAGGAAATGAATAGCTAGGTTGAATGAGACTTCCAATCCTAGCTTTCAAAGACATCTCCACACTGATTTCGATAGTGCTTGTACCAGTCTGTACCCCACCAATAGTTGAGAAAGGTTCCTTTATCCCCACAACCTCTCTAGTTAGCATTTGTTATTGGTTGTCTTCTTCGTCTTTTCAAAAAAATGTATTTAGTAAAAGTTCTAGAGGGTCTCAATACACCGACTGGACTCATAGTGATCCTCCTGTTTTCAGCCTCCCAAGTGCTGGCATTATGGGCACATGCCACCACTCCCAGTCTCAGTCACAGTCTCAGTATGCCTTGGGGGCAGGGGCCAGCATAGCATCTGCTTTAATCTGTTGAGCTATCTGGTTGGCCCTTGGTCTTCTTGATTATAACCATTCTTTCTGGGGTGAGATGGAATCTTAGTGTTGTTTTAATTTGCTTTGAACGTTTTTTTTTTTTTTTTTTGCAGGATTGGGATTGAACTCATTACCTTGCACTTGCCAGGCAGGCACTTGTGCCACGGAGCTATCTCCCCAGCCCCAAACATTTTTTGATATATTTATTTGCTATTTGTATTTCCTCATATGTGAAGTGTATATTCTTCCAATATTTCCATTTTTGGATTGGGTCTTTGAAATTTGGGGGCCTGATATTTTAAAAATTCTTTATATGTTCTAGATAAAAGGCCTTTGTCAGAGGGGCAGTTGTCTATAATTTTTTTCCCAGTGCATGGGTTTTCTTTTTACTCTGTTGATGATTTCTTTCAAAGCACAGAATCTTTCCAAAAAGTTGAGATCCCAGTCATTGATTCTTTGAAATATTTCCCATGCAGTCTGATTTTTGTTCATAAACTCTCTCTCTATGTCTATGTCTTAAGATTTCTACCTATATTTTCTTTCGGGATATTAAGTATTTAAATATTTATTATTTAATGTTTAAATCTTTCATCATTCTGACTATAGCTTTGTGCATGGTGGTAGACATGGGTCTTGTTTAAGCCTTTCGCATGTGGTAAGGTTGGCTGGGGTTTGCCAATTTTATTTATTCTATCTAAGAACCAACCCTTTGATTTATTAATACTTTGTATTATTTTCTTTGTCTCCACTACACTGATTTCTGCTCAAATCTTTATAATTTCCTACCTTCTTTGCTTTTTTTTTTTTTTTTTCCTAGAAGCTTGAGATGTAGCAGAGGATTATTTGGGACGTTCTGTTTTCCTAATGTGCAAATTTATGGCTATACATTTCCTTCTCAAGACAGATTTCATTGGCTATCCTTGGTCAGTGAGGACTCAGGACATAAGAGAACCTGTGCTATAACATCCTTTAACTCAGTGGCTTCCCAAATTTTCTATTCAAGGAGATTATGGGGCTACAGAGGAAAGGGATTGAAGATATACAGTGTACCTAAGGATAGTCACCTAGAGAGAAAACATCCTCTCAGGCTTTCACAGAGAGCAAATTGGTCAAGCAATGGCCGTGACTCATCCAGATGGCTGACACTGACAACAGTTCTATAAAGCACTGTACATGGTTTCAAAGTAAACCCTAAGAGGATTTGACTGACCTTCGGAGATACAAAAGTTCCATGTTTTGTTATACAGGTCTTGCTTTAACTTGCCCTTAACAATCCAACAGAAAAGTTTAACCATGAGGCATAAAAGTAAAGCTAGATTAGAATGCTGAGCTGTAAAATGCTTAAATCAACAGCTTCCATCATTGCCAGTTTTGCCAATAACACACTGCAATTATAGAACATTGGATTATGTATACAACTACTTTCTCAGTTCAATGAGAAGAACTTTTTCTGTATCAATAATGATTAGAAAAATTATCATATCTATACCCTGCGCTCTGCATAACAATTATGAGGACAACAATATGCATTGTATCAAATACTGGAAATGTACTACTAATGTGTTTGGAAACTGGCACATTGTTATTTTTTTATTGAATACAATAAAATAAAAAATACTGAAACAAAGAGACAGATTTCATTGTATCCAGCAGATTCAGGTTAAGTTGTATCTGCATTTTTGTTTGATTATAAATATTGTTTAATTTCCTCAGTAACCAGTTGTTTGTGTAGGTGGTTGCTATTTAATTTCCATGTATTTATGGTGTTTTTGTCAACAATATCCAGTCTCGTTGCAGTAGGTCAGATAGTCTGCATGTGATAATTCCAGTTCTTTGCATTCAACTGAGCATGCTCTATGTGCTAATATATGGTGTATTTTGGAGAATGTCCCTTGTGCAGCTGAGAAGAATGTCTATTCTGGCATTCTCTTATCACATGGAGTATTATTTCCCACTCTTTGATTTGCAGTCTGTGAATTTCCTTTTGAGTTAAATATGTTTCTTGTATGTAGCATATTGTTGGATGTTTAATACACTCTACTAGTTTGTTTCTTTTGATTGGTTGTCCAAAGCTGTTTATATTGATGGCTATAACTGAAATGTATTGGCTTATCTTTGTCATGTTATTTTCCTGATATCAGTTCCATATCTTTTGCTTTTTTAATTACTCTGTTTGGTGGTTCCTTTTTGTTTTTCCTGTAATATTGGGGATTGAATTTGGGACCTTGTGCTTACGCTGCTAAGCTATATCCCTGGTCTCCTTGTTTAGTTTCTTCTTCTCCGTCGTCGTCTTCTTCTTCTTCTTCTTCTTCTTCTTCTTCTTCTTCTTCTTCTTCTTCTTCTTCTTCTTCTTCTTCTTCTTCTTCTTCTTCTTCTTCTTCTTCTTCTTCTTCTTCTTCTTCTTCTTCTTCT
>PVJA010020834.1:0-26040 GCA_004027025.1 Myocastor coypus | reverse complement strand
CTCCTCCTTCTCCTCCATCCTCTTCCTGCTCCTCTTCCTTTTCTGTTGGTTTTTTTTTTTGAAGTTGTTATTGTTTCTGTCTCTTTCTAGAATATCTGTCATACTTTTTATAGGGTTGGCTTGATAGTTATGAATTTCTTTAGCTATTTTTTTTTTTTTTGTCATGAAAGAGTGTTATCTCACCACTGAATTTGATAGATAGTTTTTCAGGGTGCATCAGTCTGGGTTGGAAGTTATTTTCTTTCAGGACCTGAAATAATTCACTCAAAGCTTTTATTTGATGGTTTGTGTTGAGAAATCTGTCGTGATTCTTATGGGATTTCCATTTTAGGTGATCTGTTTCTTTTAAAATATTGATTGATTGATTGACGGATTGATTGTCTTTTTTGAGACCGGGTCTCACTATGCAATTCAGGCTGGCCTTGAGCTCACTTTTGTAGCCCACGCTGGTCTCCCTCACACCGATCTTTCTGCCTCAGCCTCCCAAGTGCTGGGATTATAGGTGTGCACCACCATGCCTGGCTCTAACAGATTTTAATACTCTATTCTTTTGCTGAATTTCTGGAATCTTGATTATTATGTGTCTAGGTGTCGATTTATTTTGATTATGGCTATTTGGAGTTCTATATGCCTTATTTAACAGTGTAAGATTGTTTTCTCATGCTTGAGAAATTTTTCTGCTACTACTTCCACAAATAGTCTTTTTATGTCATTTGTACAGACTTCTGCTGCTTTGTTCACAGTTATTAATCCTATATTATTTTTATTGCATCATGTAGCTGCTGAATTGTTATTTCCTGGTTTCATGTTAGTGTTAAGAGACCTTTCCTTTTGGATTCATTAGCTGCACCATTGTCTTCAAGGTCTGAAAGTCTATTTTCAGTTTCATTTAAGCATTTTTACCAGCTTTCAGTGGAATTCTTAATGTCCTAGATACCTGTTTGAATCTATTTCATGCACTATAATTCTTTCCTATATCATTTATTCAGTATATCAATCGTTTTTTATTCTCCTCTAATTTTTTTAGCCCTATCTTCTTTAGATGTGCTGAGCAATTTTTTCATAATTGTTGTCATTTCTTTTTTTAATCTGAGAGATTATTTCTGTTCTTATTTCTTCTATAGCCTGATAGACTTGTTTATTTATGTCAGTTGTTATTATTTCAAAAACTTCAGGTGTGTGACTTTCATGTTCTATGTCCTTGTCCCCTGGACTTGTTCTGGATGGGCTGGAGGATCAAGAATGCATTTTTCTCCTTTATTTTGGCATTTTCAAAGCTCCCAATAATCACTCAGAATTAGCAGTGGTGGGAGACAGTTGGGTATGGGTCAGTAAGGTGCCCACTACAATGTGGGAGGCAGGGTAGGATTCACCAAGGCTCTCATTACTGGTAAGGGAGACCAGCTGACATTCCATAAAACTTCTGTGCAGGTGGTGGGTGTGGCCTGGACTCATTGGAATCCTGAAGCTGTCTGGCTTCCACTTAAGTTCTTAGATGGTAGGATCAGGCACCAGCGCAACTGTCACACCTCTGTGCTGATGGTGCATGGGGCAGCTATTATTGGTTGTGATATTATTCATCTTAAGTCACATACCTACCCTTCCCTTGATCCCAAATCAGCAACTCACTGATTTCATTCCTTCTCTTCACAGACAAAGTTGTTGGAAGAATTGTCCTTCTGTTCTCATAACATCCTCATTTTACCTGACCAAAGCCACTGAGCATAGCTCGACACACTGCTTTCATTCTGCTTGCCTATTCTCAAGTTATGGGCCGCTAGGTAGACCAACTCCCTTGGAAGCATGTATAAGACTGAAGCCCTTCCTTTGTTTGGGGCTCAGCCCTTTGAACACAAGTTCACTGAATTAGTGTATACCTAATATCAAATTCTCCTGTTTCTCTCGTAGTCTCTCCAGTATCTTCAATTCTGTAGTCATAACCTTGCACTTTACAGATTTTTTTCCCTTTCTCCTTTTATCATCCATGGCTCATTTTGTTGGTCCATTCTCCCTTGCTAAAACTCTAAAGAATGATCATTTGGATCTGAGCCTTCTTCTCTTTCCTTCATAGATCTCAGTCATCTGTAGAGCTTTCTTTTCTTTAGAAAATCCAATGTTTTATTGTTCATAATAGGCAATAATTTTAAAAGTTGAATCAATATCAAAATACTTCAAAAAGTCTCATATGATTCTGTCCCATTTATCTACTCCCACTTATTTACTCTTTAGGAAAGTAAGCACTTTTATTAGTTTTAATTCTTCCAATGAATGTTTCCATATATATATTATATATGCACTTGTGTGTCTCATTCCTCTCCTTCCTTCCTTCCTTCCTTCCTTCCTTCCTTCCTTTCTCCTATAGTGCTTTGGATGTCTTACACATGCTAGGAGAGTTCTCTACCACTGAGCTGCACCTCCAGACCTTATTGTTCCCTTCATCACATCACACAAAAGACAATATTGTAAAGATCATTTTATACCTTACTGCCTTTGCAAGCATTATGTATTCTAGAACTTTTTCCTTATTAGTACAGAGATATCCACAAACCTTAATACTATTTGTACGCTGACCAGTACCAAATTTATATCTGTTGGAGACTTCTCAGAGCTCCAGACTTTCTGGCTGCTTGCTTGACTCTTGCAATCTCTAAGCTTCCTCACAATGGCTATGCCCACAATGAAACACTTGTTTTTGCCTGCTGAGGTAGGTGCTTTTTGCTGGCCTTCTGTAACCCCACTGCCAGCTCAGAAACTCATTTCCTGGCTGCTGTTGACTGCTAATGGCTCATTCTAGCCTTTTCTGTGGAGAATTGCTATTGGCTATGAGAACTACCTTGCCCCGGATGTTTCTTCACAGCCAATGACTGATGGACATGGGCTCCTTATTCTAATAAGGCATAGACAACTCCCCAGGGAGTTTTATATGGCTATAAGTTTTCTCTTCTTCTATTCTTTCCCATTTTTCATTCTAGTTTCTCCTTTCCTTCATGTTTTTTTTCCTTAAGAAGCAAGCAAGCAAACAAACAAACAAACAAACCATGTGTTCTCAAATTTGTGCCTTTGTTTCCTAAGAACAGAGCCCCTTTTTTTTGTCTTTCTCATCTCAGCTGCTGTTATCCCCACTTACCTATGTGTGCAGATCAGAAACTGGGCTCCCATTCTTGATCCTTCCTTCTCCTTATTCACTCCCTTCATTCCTTCTGCAAATCCTCTAGGTTTAATTCAAATATATCTTGAATATAGGAACGTCTTCCTGATCACCTTTGAAATCCTAAGGTCACCAAAAAAATAAAATAAAAAAAAATAAAAAAAAAATAAAAAAAGGTCACCAACATGTATTTCACTCATTTAATTAATTAACTAATTTATATTTTTGAATTGACATTGCATTTTGACAAATAAGCATTTACTTCTCCCCCTTCTCATCTTTTTGTGATAGGGTCTCATCATGCAGTTCAGGCTGGCCTTGACAATTAAACATCTAAAAGTTGAAAAATATGTTTACCAAAAAAAATCTGCTCCTCAACTCTTCCCCCAAGCCACTTAATTATCTTCTCCAGAGATGACCACTATTTCTTCTGGTGTGGGTTCTTTTGACACCAAATTCATGATATTTTTCAGTACCAGTTACCCAGTTCGGTGATAGTGAAGCTCAGTGATTTAATTCAGTCTACACCTAGTTAGTGCAGACTCTCAGGTGAATGGCTCAGTCCTACAAGTCTTCTCCACTGCAGTTACCAACCCTGAGTACAGGACCTCCACTTCCTCTTTTTTTTTTTTTTTTTTTTTTTTTTTTTTTTTTTTTTTTTTTTTTTTTTTTTTTTGCAGTACTGGGGATTGAACTCAGGACGTTGAGCTTGCCAGCCAAGCACTTCTTCTGCTGAGTCAAATCCCAGCCCAGGACCTCCACTTCTGTCTGACTTGCTACTTGCCTGCCTTGGCTGCAGAATCTTTAGTTGTCCCTTGCCTTTCTGTCTTAGAGCTGACTATAAAGACATTCTTCTATGTGCTATGCCTGATACTAGGTCTTCATACTACCAGTTAAAGAGTCCTGCCCCATATCTAGGAGGGAGGAATGCTGCACAGAGAAGCCAAGAAGAATCTGGACAGACAGACCTCACTGCACTTCCCCTGTCTGTCTATCAGTATTAGGTTAGATCCCTTTTGTGCAGTCACATTTTACATGGTTGTCCATGCTTTAGTCTTGCCTATGCAGTAATCTGCATAAAACCTGAAGAGAGGCCAAATAGCTCAGCTGATTAAAGTGCCTTCAAGCAGGCTCAGGGGTCTGGCGTTTGATCCCGGGCCTGCTGTGCTGGTGCCGGCTATGCTCCCAGGGTGTTGCTGAGACAGCAATTGAGACTGGACATGGTGATGTGTGGCTATAATCTTAGCTCTTGGGAGACTGTAAACAGGTGGATCACTACAAGTCGGTTCTAGTAAGGAGACCTTGAACACCCTGTAGATCCTGCCCTAAAAATACAAAGAAACAAAGAAACAAACAAAACAAAAACCTCAAGAGGACAGGGCGCTGGGGGTTGTGGAGAGCTGAATTCGTGGAGGTTCCAGAAGGGTAGACCCCTGAGAGAGGCTTGGCAGTGCTGTGGTTGCTCCGCGCTCCTTGTCCTATACCTCCCTCCATCCGAACACTTCATAATATTTTCTATAACAAACCTGTTTCTCTGAGCCATGCAAGCAAACTAATCCAGCCTCGCTAGGGAATTGTGGGAACCCTAGCTTGCAGCGTGTTAGTCAGAAGCGCAGGGGCTTCTGCATCGCATCAGCATCTAGAAGAGCTCAGATTGTCTCGAAGATTGAATGCTCAGCTGGTGGGATACGATGCTATCTCTAGGTAGATAGTGTCAGAATTAAATTAGAGGATACCCAGTTGGTGTCCATGTGGAATTAATTGCTTGGACGCTGACAAGGAGAAATCCTTATATGTTTTGGGGTCAGAGAAGTGACCTGTGTTATCGGTGCATACCGGAGAAATTGAGTTTATTTTTCCCCCAGTATCTTCAGATTTTCCAACTCCCTCAGGTTCGATAATTTACTAGAATGACTCGCTGAACTCATAAAAGTGCTTTGCCTATGATTACTGGTTTCTTACGAAGGATCAACTCAAGAACAGGCAAGTGGAGGAAAAGCATAGGGGGACGTGTGTGTGGGGGTGTGCAGTTTCCCCTCCCCCCTGCGCAGGCCAGCTCCGGCACATGGATGTTCTCTTCAGCCAGGACTCCTCCAAAGCTTGCTGTGCAAGATTTTAGTGGCTGGCTTGGGCAACTTAGGGGGACACATCTCAAAATTAAAAATGAAAGGAGCTATGGACATAGCTCAGTGACAAAACACTTGTGGGTTTGATCCGTAGTACCAAAAAGAAAAGGTTTTGATGGATATTTCATTATGCTGGAATCATTGAACTGATAGACTTTTGGTGGCTGAATGTGATCTCTACATCTCCTCTCTTGCTTGGAATTCAGGAATGGGGCTGGGAGTTCCTGACCTCAAATCACTCGATCGTGCCAGGGGCCAGCTGCCACCCTTAATTAAACTAGCTGGGGCCCCACCCTGAGTTACTCATTAGCATATATTCAGATATAGTTGCAAAGGGCTTTCGTAAGAGATACTCCCATCACTGGGAATTTGAGGGTTTTAAGTATGAGCCAGGAACTTGTGGTAAAGACAAAATATACAGTTTTATTTGCCTACATTTGCCTATCTTCCAGAAATACTGACATTGATACATACATAAACATATTTTATGCCACTTTCATAGAATGACATATTCCTATTTTTGTTTTCTTTACTTGGTAGTTTATTTTGTAAATTAACTCATTTCAAAAGACAAACCATATTCTCTTTATTTTGTATTGACTGTGTTCCATTATAAGAAAATATTGTAATTTATAGAACTAGTCTCAGCTAACAAACATTGAGGCTGTTCATAATCTTTACTATTATGAACAATCAGTAGCATTGTTGAGTCACTCTATGTGTGTGTTAATTTAGATTACAATACAATTGGCCCTTGATAGAATTGCACTAAGTCTACCTTCAGGAATACTTGAAAGTACCTATTTTCTACACTATTGGCACTATTTTAGTATAATTTCTTTTTTTCTTTTTCTTTTTTTGCCTTTTTGAGACAGGATCTCACTATGCAGTTCAGGCTGGCCTTGAGCTCACTTTTGTAGCTGGTCTCAAACTCACATCAATCCTGCTGCCTCAGCCTCCCAAAGTGCTAGGATTACAGGCATGTGCCACCACACCCGGTTTTCTTCCTTCCTTCCTTCCTTTCTTTCTTTCTTTCTTTCTTTCTTTCTTTCTTTCTTTCTTTCTTTCTTTCTTTCCTTCCTTCCTTCCTTCCATTCTGTTATGACCAGCTCAGCCTGCCCTGGGGGGTGGGGCTGGCGTAGCATGTGGTGCCACGGATCAAACTATGTGGTTGCCTAAGCTTGCCTAAGTAGGTGCTTTAGACCATTAAGCCATCTCGCTGGCCCTTTTAATATAATTTCTTAGTATCATTTTACTTCTGCTTCCCTTATTGTGAGATTTAACATATTTTCTAATTTTAAGCTGGCCCTTTTAATATAATTTCTTAGTATAATTTTACTTCTGCTTCCCTTATTGTGAGATTTAACATATTTTCTAATTTTAAGAGACATTTAATTTCCACTTTTTGTAACTAATCTACTATACACTCTATCTTATCGATGAAAGTTTGGTTTTTCATTTTTTTATTTTTAGGAAATACTTGTATATCCAGGAAAACTATTTCCCTTTTGAGTTGGTTAGGACTGGCCATATTTCAAGTGCTCATAACTGCAAGTAGCCACATGAGCTGTACTATAGAGTAGATCTATCATTTAAAAATGTGTAATCATCCCTAGTACACATTGCAGTGTATAATGATTCCACTCACTGTGAGGAAATGGTACATGTATTTAACACATCTCAATTCTTTTTTTCCTCTTTCTCTCTAATTCTCTTTTATTTGCTAGCATCAGATTAATTTATTTATTTTATAAATTAATTATCCTACATACAGACTAACAGCTGGACTAACAGGCCAAAAATATCACTTTATATATATATCCTAGATATAAAATACTTAAGATAATTAGGCTAAATCAAGGTACATTTTTTTCTTTATTTATTTTTATTAGTTTTTAATAAGAGCAATATGAGAGTTTCAAAACATGTTAGTAGTACACTTGCAATAATTGACACACTGCATATTGTTGTCCTCACAAAAGTTATACAGAGCACAGGGTGCAGATGTAATAAATTTTCTAATCGATATCGGTTCAAAAAAAAAAAAAAAAAAGAGGGCTGGGCCTGGTGGCGCACACCTGTAATCCCAGCACTTGGGAGGCTGAGGCAGGAGGACCAGTGTGAGTTCGAGACCAGCCTGGGCTACAAAAGTGAGCCCAAGGCCAGCCTGAACTCTGAACTGCATAGCGAGACCCTGCCTCAAAAAAAAAAAAAGAATAAAAACTTCTCTTTGAACTAGGAGGAAGTAGTTGTATACATAGTGCAATGTTTCATAACTGCAGTGGGTTACTGCTGAAACTAGCAATGTTGAAGGCTATTGATTTAAGCCTCTTACAGCTCACCATACCAATCTAGCTCTGCATTTTATGCTGCGTCATTAAGCTTTTCTGCTGGGTGATCAAGGGCACGTTAAAGCAAGACCTATCTAACAAAACTTTCATCATTTGTATTTTCCAAGGTCGAATCTCCTCAAGATTAACTTTGGAACCACATTCAGTGCTTTGTAGAACTGTTGTCAGTGTCAGCCATCTGGACGAGTCACGGCCATTGTTTGACCAGTTTGCTCTGTGTGAAAGCCTGAGAGAATGTTCTCTTCCCAGGTGACCCTCCCTAGGCACACTATATTTCATTTATCCCTTTCCTCTGAGGTCCCATAATCTCCTTGACCAGAAAATTTGGGAAACCACTGAGTTATAGGATGTTATAGCACAGGTTCTCTTATGTCCTGAGTCCTCACTGATCTTGAGGAGCCAGAGCTACAGGATGATGGCTATCCTCGTAGCCCTTATTTTTCTCCAGTTTTTGGTCTGTTAACTTACATTCTCAACCCTCCAGCCAAAAAGCTTCATGATACAATTACTTTATAATATAGGCAATTGAGCTCAACCTCACTGCCTTTCTAAATATCATATATCTTAGACTTAGCTTGACATTGGTATTTTCCTTCAATCATTGATATTCTAATAAATCTCTACAGATTGTGATAAAAGCAGCTACACATTTTTTACACAGACATTTAGAAATCTAGGGATGTACAAAATTGTAGCCTGTCAAGCCTATGGTATTTTGCCTAGTCTCTTATTCTCAATTAATACCCTTTTTTAAATCTTTTTGCTAACCAACCATTTACTTGAGAGAGAGTATAGCAGTAACTGAGTTTACAAAAGAGGCAGCACACATCTGAAAGTCCCAAATGACATGCATTCCAAGCGTAGTTTTAGTGTTGTTTCAAAAATCTTTGATTTCCATTCAGCTGTGTTATGCCTTTCTGTTTTTATTTCTTCTTTAGATTTTTTATACTAGGGAGACTATACAATATTTACAAATGTAGGTCTGGTTTATTTCACTTATGAGTATATGTTCAATATACATCCATTTATATATGAAGTCTTCCAGTTTATCATTCTTTATAGCTGAGTAATATTCCATTGTATAAAAATACCACATCTCTTTAAACCATTCTTCAAATGATGGGCATTTTGGTTGTTTCCAAGATTTGGCTATGACAAATTGGGCTGCTATAAACATAGGCGCACAGATATTGCTATGGGATGATATTTTCAGTTCTTCTGGGAAAATTCTCGTAGGGGGATAGACGGATTGAATGGGATTTCCAGATGTAGTTTTTTAAGGAGCCTCCACACCGAAGCTACGTTTTTAGATACCTTGTCCATACTGTATTATAACTTTTTTCTTGTTCTCCTTTGCCTGTCTTTTATTTTGCAGTTTACTTGTATAGTGAGTTCTCATGTAAGAGAAACCAGACTGTGTTTAAGCTTATGTGTTTCATTTACTTCACTAAGCATTATGGTTTCAAGGTACACACATTTTTCAATGAATGACTCAAATGTATCCTTTTATATGGCAGAGTAGGACTCCATTGTATATAAATACCATGTTCTCTTTATCCATTCATTTGTTGATGGACATACAGGCTGAAATGGCTGAGTGGTCTAACGTGCCTGCGAAGAAAACTTAAGGCAAGCACTGCGACCACTCCTTGTTCCCTGGCACCACATGCTGTGCACCCCCACCCCAGGGCGGGCTGAGCCAGCCATAACACAAACAAATAAATGAGGTTTAAGAGAAATGAATAAAAAAATCTTTAAAAAAAGAGTGAGCTATTATGAATTATGCTGCTGTGAACATGGGTATGCATACATTACTGTGGTATGGTGTGTTTTATTTGGGAAGGCATCTAGAAGGGGAATAGCTGGATCAAATGGAATTTCTACTTTTAGTTTCTTAAGGAATCTCCATATCGATTTACATAGTGGTTGTACTAGCTTATACTCCTATCATCAATCAAGGAGGGTTCCTTTTTTCCTCCCCACAGCCCTGCCAGTATTTGTGATTCGTTGATTTGACAGCCATTCTTCCTAGGGTGAGATGGAATCTCAACGCTGTTTTCATTTGGATTCCTTGAATTATCAGTGATGTTGAACATTTTTCTCATGTTTTATTTGCTGCTTGCACTTCTTCATTGGAGAAGGGTTTCTTCATTTCTGATGTCCATGTTTTGGATTTAGTTTTTAATTTGGGGGGGCTTCTAAATTTTTTGAGTCCTTTATATATTCTAGATACTAGTTCTTTGCCTGAGGAGTAGTTGGCAAAAAATTTCCCATTCTGAAGTTCGTCTCTTTACTTTGCTTGTGGTTTTCTTTGCTGTGCAGAAGCCTTTTAATTTGATGTTATTGCATTTGTTGATTCTTAGTGCTATTCTTATGCAACCTAGGTTCTGCTGAAAGTCTTTGCCTATGCTTATGTCTGAGTTTTATCTTCCAGAATAATAAGTGTTTTGTTTTAATATTTAGATCTTCGATCCACTTTTATTTTCCCTTAGTGCATGAGAAGAGGTCTAGGTCTGGATTCAGTCTTTTTTATAGGGATAGCCAGTGTTCCCAGCACCTTCTGTTAGAGGCTGGCTTTTCTTCAGCAAAAGGATTTGGCCTTTTTGTCAAAGATACGATAGCTGGAGGTGCTTAGAGTTGTTTCTGCATTCTCTATTCTGTTCTACTGATTTACAAGTTTGGTTTTTGTTTTTATTTGTTTGTTTGTTTTTGACAATACCATGCTGTTTTTGTCCCTATAGCTTTTTAGTAAAACTTGAAGTCTGGGATTGTGGGGCCCCGCCTTGCCCTTAAGTTGTCTAGAACTGCTTTTGCTAGTCTAGGTCTTGCGTGCTTCCATATGAATTTTAGGATCACTTTCTCTAGTTCTGTGAGATTTTTACTGGTATCTTTTTTTTTTTTTTGTCTTTTTGAGACAGGGTCTCACTACGCAGTTCAGGCTAGCCTTGAGCTTACTTTTGTAGCCCAGGCTGGTCTCAAACTTGCACTGATCCTCCTGCTTCAGCCTCCCGAGTGCTGGGATTATAGGTGTGCACCACCACACCTGGCTTTTACTGGTATCTTGATTAGGATTTAGTTAAATCTGTATAACTGTTGTGGAGGTGTGGCCATTTTAACTGCACTGGTTCTGCCTATCCAGGCACAGTAGTATCTTTCCATTTCCTGAAAGCGTCTTTTATTTCCCTTTGCAATGCACTGTAGTTTTCACTGTAGGGGTCTTTACTTTGGTGAGGTTAATTCCTAAGTGTTTCATCTTTCTTGATGCTATTTTGAAAGGTATTTTCCCTTAATTTTCATTTAGTGAGTTTGTTACTGGTATATAGGGACACAATTGATTTTTGAGTGTTGGCTTTGTATCTCACTATGCTAGTGAATTATTTATTTATTTATTTATTTAGACAGGGTCTCACTATGCAGTTTGGGCTGGTCTTGTGCTCACTTTTGTAGCTCCCAGGAAGGTCTAGAACTTGCAAGTGTTAGGATTACAAGCATGTATCACTATGTCAGACTCTGAGGCAGCATGGTTTGCTCAGGGTTCTCGGTCCAGCACAGCATGTGGGGCTGGGGATCCAACTCAGGTCCTTGTGCTTATCATGTAGGTGCTTATGCCTCTGAGCTATCTCCCCAACCCCATGAATTTGATTATTTATTCTAAGAATCTATTGGAATAGTTCTTGGGGTTTTTTATTTAGAAGGTCGTATCATCCAATAATGATAATCTTTTCTTTCTTTCTTTCTTTCTTTCTTTCTTTCTTTCTTTCTTTCTTTCTTTCTTTCCTGTCCATATTCTTATTTCCTTTTCTGGTCTGATTGCTCTGGCTAATGCTTTGAGAACTGTAATGTACAGGAGTGGTTATAAGGCAAGATATCTTTGTCATGTTCCTGATTTTTGAGGGACAGATTTTGGCTTCTCTCCATGTAATGTGATATTGGTCCTTGGTGTGTCATAAATGGCTTTTATCAGATTGAGATAAAGACTCTCTTTTTTTGTCTTCTTCAGAGTTTTTAATCATGAATGGATGTTGGATTTTATCAAATGTCTTTTCTGCATCTATAGCGATATAGATCTGTAAAATTTATAACATCTGTAATAACCAGTGATGAGGAGAGTAGATTGATGTTATGAAATCTTACTAATGTTATTAATGTCTTTGTTTAAGTGAACAAATTCTACGTGAAGGAAGAATTATGTGTGATTCAGTGGGCAGATAACTATGGCTGAAGTTTAAAAACTAATGAGCTAATAATTTTCTATTTATTTCCACAAAATATTTTGTATGAATACATGAGCACTAGTGTATCCCTAATGTATATATAAAAGACTATTATTCTGGTCACCTTGTTTTGCATGTTGCTTTCCCCCCCAATTGATTGCATAGCTTGGATAATTTTCCATGTTAGAATATAGCACATGATTTCGTTTTTATGAAACAGTTACATGGCATTTGGTGATGCTGATGTACTATAATTATAGTTTATGTACCTAGATTAGTTTTGATAGCCATTTAATTTTGTAGTTGTTGTCATTGCAATAATGATTATCCGTAGTCACATCTTTACTGTGTTGGTTTACTTTTGCAAGTTAGTTTACTTTTTAAATTTTAACCAATTTACCAAATTTCCAAAAAGTTATTAAAATTATATACCCACCAACACTGTTATTTCTGTCCTTAAGTAGTAAATTTTTCACTTCACACATGCAAATGGAATATTTTAGTTTTTAAACTTGTATTTCTGTCATTTTGATTAAGATTCCTCTTAGCTTTTTGGTCATGTACATTTTAAATTAATAGGACAGTTTGCCTGTCCTATTTTTTCATTTTTTATGAGCATTTTTCCTGTCACATGTATAATTTGTTACCTTTTTTTAGGTCATTCTTGGAGCTATTTAGACTTTATATTATCTTGTCAGATTTATCCCTTTTTTATACCTTCTTTTTTTAGCAGAGACTTAGTGGGTAATTTGAAGATGTTTTTATTATATAAATATGGTAAAAAAATATATATCATACATAATAAAATACGTTCACAGTATAAATTTGAAAAATGTAGGTAAGATGATATAAAAGAAAAAAAAGCAAGTGTTGATATCCTTGTTGTTAGAAGAAAAGGTTTGTTTTACTCTGCCTAGATTTTCATGCAATTTTTTTTATGTTTAATAATGATTTGGATGCAGATTTCTCAGGTCAACAGGGGGATGTGGTAGAATGACTTTTTTGTTTTTCTCAAACTGGAGATTGAATTCAGGCCCTTGTTTTGCCAGTGCTTATTCTACTGAGCTATCTCCCCAGCCCCAGAATGACATTTTTGAAGTACTGCTCTATTTTGAGTAGATCGGATGTACTAATAAATGTAATATAATTTAATACTTAAACTAGTATATGTGTGTTAAAGGATTAGTATTTTTTGGCCCTACCTTGCCCCCACTCGCAGAGCTAGTACTTTTCTCCTTTCCTAAAGATGACATAATACACTTGAATGAAGGAGAAGAGCTGATTTGCTGCTGTGGATCTCCAAGGGGTTGGCCCTGGACCAGTTCTTTTCTAGGCTGGTGGGGAAGGGAGGTTGGGAAAGACAAAACAGAAAGGCAAAGAGGATCTTTTTTTTTTTTCCTACCAGAAAAGTAAGGAAAGTCAGAGATTCTCTTGCTCTTTGCTCAATGTGAGGGTGGAGAATAAATCTTATTTATTGTCAGGGAAAAGCAGAGATGACCTAAGGGTTCTCCAGGCTGAAAGTAGCTGGGGAAGCATCTAGTTCTGTGAAAGGTAAGTACAATAGTAAATTAAAGTACAGAAATCTGTCTGGCAGCTTATGGGATGCTTCACACTGTGAAGAGGTGGCCCAAGAGCAGATGTCAGTACTGTTTTTGCATCAAAGGCCAGATGGGAACTTGGTTGCCTCCATGGATGCAAGCAGGGAGAGATGCTGACAACTGGTGACTCCTGGGAGTAGGAACATGGCAGAGAATGACAGCATGGATGGATGACAATCAAAGACCAGATGAGCCTTCTCTATATTCACATGCTCTATCAGTGTTCTTCTACTTCCCTAGGGCAAAGGTGGAAGGAAGCAAAACCCCGACTGGGCCAAGTTCACCTGGAATTGACTTGTTTCTAATTCTGCCATCAAGTAGAACAGAGATTTAATATTAGAAATTAGAGTCAGTCATTGGAAATTTAGATGTGATTATATTTTTGTGCACCTAAATTATGTGGCCAGAAACAGTATGACTACTGAGAAGGTAAAATTAAAAAATGGTAAAACAGAAATGTTTCCTGGTCTTCACAAAAATGCTTATCCTAAGGAAAAAAAAAATACTGTAGAAAATGTTGCAGCCAGAAGGAAGATTTTAGAAGTATTTCTCTGCTATGTAGGTGGGAATTTTGGTGTCACATGACAGGAAATTTTTGTGACATGACAAAAAAAGGCAGCAGAATAGCTATGTGTCATTCACTGATGTGTCATTGCATCGTTGTGCTATCTTGTTCTAGAAAGCATGATCTGTGGTTTGCTTTCCGGGACTTTCAGCATTGTAGTGAATTTATAGGAGTGAATATGTGTCTATACTGCCCAAAAGTTCTGCCATTCCTGCCTCTATTCAAATTTTCAGATCAATAGTATACAATTATGAGAACAAAGGAGTGTGCTATGGTTCATATCTAAATGACCCTGGAAGCCTCTCATGCATTTAGAAGGTGATTTTAACATTGTTAGAGATTAGAAGAGGTATGTCAATGGAGGTGTGACTTAGAAAGGTATATGTCTTTCCCTGGATCCCTTTTCATCTCTACTGCTCATCGACATTATGTCTCAGTTACAATAAGTCAACCAAGGTGGATTTTGGTACTAGGAGTGGGATCAATGTTGTCATTTAGGAGCCTTTGGTCATAAGGAATTTGGAAAATTTGGAGATGAAGGCTGTAGAAGCACTAGAATACTATAAACTGAGCTTGGCAGGAGATTCTGGCTGGAGCTCAGAAGAAAAGAATACTGATCGAAAGGCAGAGAGTAAAGATCCAATGGCAGATGGACTTGAGAATATGTGTGTTACACTCTGGCAGACACCTGTCTACATTTTGCTTTTGTTCTGGCACTTTGTGAGAGACTGAGACTAATGGCATGAGACTAATCTGGCTGAGATCACTTCAAGGCAGACCAATGTTCTGACTGTAGCATGAGTACTACTTGCTTCTGTAATAAAAACCAGGAGCAAAGGACAGGGTTAAATGATGTTAAAAGAGTATAGTTTAGTCAGAAAAGAAGTGTGCGCCAAATTGGAGTTTTTGTGAACCTAGGTGATCACAAGGTTGTCATGATAAAGAAGCCAAGTGCATTTTATCAGGACAGTAGGAAAGATGTCTTGAGGGTACCTCAGGAATCAGTGAGGCCCCATCCTTCACTGGCTCAAGAGTATAAAAGGGTAGAGACAGATTCCTTTACAAGATTTTCTTTGAGATGAGAACCACAGGGTGTCCTGCTCGAGAATGGCTGCTTAAGGAATTAGCTTTTTGAGATTCCTTTCACAGTGCTCAGCCATCCAGAGACTATGAGACTTCCACAGCTATGAACCCTGGGGACACAGCTACATTTGAGTTAGAGGTAGGTCTTGGAGTGTTGCATGTGGTGTTGAATTTATTACATGTGAAATGGAGCATGACACCAAAGAGGCTTCTACCCCGATTTCAGAAGAAATCCTGGGAGGCCAGGCAGTATGTAAAGAAAGGGAAATGAGTGTAGCTTCATTGTAGGAGTGAAGCTAAGAGTGCAGTGGTGGCTGTGTGAAGGTGGAAATGTGAGGAATGTGGATGTCTGCTTAGGAAGGTCACAGGCTTTAAGGGAAGGCCCCTGGGAGAAGCTATGTGGGCTGCCACTGGCAGTGCTATAGGAGTGGGTTGCCCAAGATTTTGGAGTTCTCACTGTACCAGTTTTCCCTGTGGGATGGACATGGAGCTACAGGATTTAATGTTTGCCCTAGGGAGTTTTACAGTAGAGATTCATTTTTCTTCCATAACAAGAAGTCCAGGACCAAAGAGCAGCTCAGAGATAACAAGTCCCAGGCTCTTTCTATATTTTATTCTGCCTTCATTAGGATAGTGGCTCCTCACACCATGGTGTATAACACCATGATCAGCACAGTTGCAAGTTTCATTTTTTTTTTTTTAAGACAGAAAACATCTTTGGGGTTGGGGAGATAGTTCCGTGGCACAAGTGACTGCCTAGCAAGTGGAAGGTCTTGAGTTCGAACCCTGGTCCCCCCCCCCCCACAAAAATCTTCATAAGACTTTCATATGTATCTATCTATCTCTCTATCTATCATCTATCTATCTATTTCACATCTGTTCACAGCCACAAAGGAGGCTTCACATGAGCATTTTAGTTTTCTATTCTCTACACTGGAAATAGCTAAGAGAGGAAGGGATAGAAGGGATGTTGGGTGAGCCAATCAACAGTGTCCATGATGTTCACCCACCACACCTAGTAATCATCCGGACATTCCACTTTATGGAGTAGCTCTTCCCTAATTCAAAACTATCATCTATAGCCTTTACTTTTGCAAATCCTCTAAATGTTTTCTCTTTGTTATGTACATTTGCTGAAATATTTGAAAATATTTGATTCTGCTACAAAACACCAGATAAACAGGATGGCTGTAACACAATAGAAGTATGAAGCACTGAGCTGGGGAGATAGCTCAGCAGTCTAAATGCCAGCCTGGCAAGGACAAGGATAGGTTTGATCCCTTGTACCACATGCTGTGCCAGCCTTGGAACCCTGGGGTGCATCTTGCCAGCCTTCAGACCAGGTGTGGTGGCACATACCTTTAATCCCAGCACTGGGGAGGTTGAGACAAGAGGAATCACTATGAGTCTGAGCTGTGTAGCGAGATCCTGTATCAAAAAAAAAAGCATGTAAAATTGATAGAAATTAAACAAAGGGCAGAAGCACTAAGCTCCATGTCAGCGCCCCCCCCCCAGCACACTGAGCTAGCCATTGAGTCCAGGTGTGGTGGTGCAGGCCTGTAAACCCAGCTCTGGGGAGGCTGAAAACAGGAGGATCACTGTGAATCTGAGCTGCCTAGTGAGATCCTGTACAAAGAAAGAAAGAAAGAAAGAAAGGAAAGAGAGACAAAGAGAGAAAGAAACTAAACAAAGGGCTTGTGAGATACTGGCAAATTCACAAGATGTGGTAAATGTAAATAATGATTAAATAAATAACATATGAGAAGTAGAATTAATATGATATATTAACTGTATATGGCAAGCTATCAATTTACAAGACATGCTGAAGCTACAGAGAATAAACAGAAAATAGAGTGCGACAAGCGAGATGGTTGCTCACTGATAGAGAAGATTGTTTACCAAGCTACAGTTATGCCACCCCTAAATCAGCCACCCAGTGTGTTTGCCTGCTTCACTGAACCCCCAACACACTGCTGCAGAGTAATCTTTCTACTTTGCAAATCCCATTAGGGTTAACCCCTTGTGCAGCACTTCTCAATGTCTCCATTGCTATCACAGCATACCGACTCTCCAGCACAAAGTGGCAGGCTGGGCTCCTTGAAAAACAACATCCAAGGTGCAGATTAGCATTATAAGGATATCCTGGTGCACATTCCTTGCAATCTGTTCAGCCTTCATCCCTCTGAGAGTGGCCAGTTATTGGCTGCAGGTTGCTTCTAGCGAGGGGATCTGACCTTGGGCAAGGCAGCTCTCTGCAGCTTCCTAGACAACCACTACTGTGGAATAAATCTTTCCATCCCACAGGGGGATCTGAGCGGCACACACAGGCCTACGACACTTTACCTCACTAGCTACTGCCACGTCTTTCATCTGATCTCTTGTGTTGTCTTTCATCAATGGCAAAGCCACTGAAAACTAACAATTGTCACTTCTTAAACACACCACACTCTTCCTCCTGACTGCCGGGAGAACCATCTGCTAGGTGCCCTTCCTGCCGGCTGCGTCCTTCCCTTCTGCCATTTCTTAACGGGAGCTTCTCAGACCACACACCTCTCTCTAACCATCCATTCAGGCTGCCGAGGAAGCTGGCCCTGCTCTGATTGCCTTTACTCTGCAGTTTTCTGGTTCGTGGGAAGACCGGGCTGAAGCCCCGCAGGAGGTGTGGACGATGAGGGCTGATGAGGGCTGGGGCAGGAGGGAGGCTCGGGCAGCTCACGCTCCTCATTTTAAAATACCTTCTTCTCTCAGAACATCTCCCTGGCCTCCTACCTTGTCCTGCTACCCTAAAGCCAGTAATGAGAAACCTGGATTCGTTTTGTAACAGAAGACTGCACACTGCAGCCCTAAATCGTGCCTTCAAATTTTAATAGCAAGCTAAATTGAAAACCACATAGGGAGCAGTCTGAAGATGCCCTGCAGCTGGATTTGTTTTATGCTAGAGCAGTTTTGCCGCCTGGCTGCTTCCTGCTGAAAGCGCAGAGGATGTGCTGAAACGCTGCCACCGTAAACAAAGCGAGCTCAGGCAGAAGCCTTGCACGCTGACAGACTCCCCATGTAAATCGCCGGCAGCCGTGCTGGGGGACAGGCAGAACCCTAGGAAGCAAATGGCCGCGAGAATCAGACTTGAAAGGGAGGAACTCCTCCGTACCATCTTACAGAATGCTAGTACTGGAAGGAGCTTGGTACCTCCTGCCGTCCAACTCCTGTAATTTATAACTGGAGATGAACTAAGTCGTGTGTCCTAGGTCGCACAGCTCCTGAGTGGCACCTTGAACTCAAACTCAAAGCTCTTGGCTCTTGGTGTGACTTTGATTCCACTACATCATATCCAAGTGCGCGATGTCCAGCTCATCACTTTATTTCAATATTTTTATTTTGCCTTCGTGCATTGCTACAGATCAGAGAAATTCCCCTAGTGGAAGTGACTCCAGTATCTAACCGCATAGCTACCAGTTTCATCGCTGAGCAGCAGCTAACAAGTTCACTAATTGGACCACTGCATTCATTTCTCTTCTCAAGGCTAATTACTTGTTTAATTAAGGAATTCGCCTTGATTATAAATACTGTCTCCTAAAATATTTGATGACTCTTGACTTTGCTGTGAGGTTCCAAAATAAGTGTGAAGTGCTTTCATTAGAACTTAGGAAAACTAAACAACTAATTAGCATTGAGATGATTAAAGTAGAGACAAATTCATAAATTTAGAATTATTCTTTATGTTGTGTATTAGCTCACTCATGTATGAAAAGCCATAAGGGAGCTAAATTATTATTTGTGGAAGTCATAATTTACTATTCCCTTACAATTTTCCTGATAAAGTTTCCACCTGAGTTAAAACAATTGGTTTGGCATTTAATATTCCTTGTGTTCCTGTTTCCTCCTTGCAGCTCCAAGTACTTAATACATAGCAACTCAGTAATCCTTGCTACAGTAAAGCCGGGGAGAGTAGATGGCAAATATAATCCTCTTGATACAGAAAGTGAGTCTGGCTGAAAATGCCAATGTACAATTGACTTGCCTGGGAAGTGTATTATCGGAGCATTTGTGCACTGTGTGGAAATTGTTGTCCAGTCTATATGGAGCTAGTATGTGCTTTGGGGCATGTTTTCAATTGAGAGGAGAGGGATTAAAAAAAATGCAGCATACACTACTTGAGTTTAAAAACATGCAAGAGCTGGGCGTGGTGGCATACGCCTGTAATCCCAGCACTCAGGAGGCTGAAGCAGGAGGATTGGTGCAAGTTCGAGACCAGCCTGGGCTACAAAAGTGAGCTCAAGGCCAGCCTGAACTGCATAGCGAGACCCTCTCTCAAAAAGACAAAACGAACAAACAAACAAACAAACAAAAACCCAAAACAAAACTTGCAAGGGCCTGAGTTCAATCTGTGGTTCTGAAAAAAAAAAAATTGCACATAACATAGGCTAATAGTTAGGCTTAATTTTCTTAAGATGTCCTTGGTAGCAAATAATAAGAAGGACTGAATGTATCAACAAGCTACTAATAAACATCGCAACTATAATTTAGCAGTTTCCTACTCTGCATCAGATTCAGTGCTGAATATACCGTATATACATTTTTCTAACCTCATGGCAACCCTGCAAGATAGAAATAATTGTTCCTCTCTTACAGATCAGAAGGTGCCGTTAAAAGAATTTGTGACACACCATCAAAAGAGGTGTCACTACCTAAGGGAACTCGAGACCAGACTCACCAATCAGAAGTGTTTCTTTCTGTCCTTTCAGTTTTCTGCCTTACATTACCCACTTGTCTTAGTTTGTCCAACAACTGGTTTTAGAGGACATGCAAGGTGAGCATCCCTGATCCAAAAGTCAGAAACCCAAAAGCCTCCAAAATCTGAAACTTTTTGAGCACTGAGATGATGTTATAAATAGAAAATTATTCCATACTTGGCCTCGTAGGATGGGGTTTGTAATCAAAATGAAGAAGCAGTAAAAATATTGAATAAAATAAACTTCAGGCGATGTGTATAAGGTGTATATAAGACACAGATTTCATGTTTAGGTATCTCATTACATATATGTAAATATTTTAAAATCCAAAACACTTCCAGTCCTAAGTATTTCAGATTAGGGACACTCAACTTGTAGGGATTTCAGACCCTCATGGAGCTTACCCTCTAGGTCATGGCCTAGATGTCTTCAAAGTGGTAAGAGCAAACAGAATAGAGGTTAAGTGTGAGCTGAGGAAGCCAGACCAAAGCAAGCAAATACATGGATAAATGAAGATAAGAGATAGCTTTTGTCTAACCAAATACTGATTCCAGAGTTGGAAAGCTTTGTTTTTTTCAATTCTCCTCTTTCATGCTGCTATTTTGGTTCTTTTGGAATAAGCCACACACTAAGCCCCCACTGTGGGACGAAGGAATAGTATAGTTGTAACCAAGTGGTATGACTGTTAGCCAGTTACTTCTGCCATGGAATCTTGGGAACTACTCCAGGCTTGGGTGAAATATTCCAGTCCATGTTGAATCCCCAGGCTGCTGATGGTGAGTTAATTTCCAGAGTCTGCGTTTTATCACAAACTGCTTCCCAGGTCAGCTTACCCTGACTGCCTCCCCACTACCTTATGCCCCGGAGTAGGTTAGTTTGTTTTTCCCCCTCATTCATATCTTCCTGGAACCTCAGGCTGTGGCTTCCTTATTTGGAAACAGGTTTTTTGCCAATATGGTCAAGATGAAAATTGGCTTAGGCCCTAGGCGTAGGCCTTAAATTCAGTACAAGTTTCCTTGAAAGAGGAAAAGATGCACAGAGGCACACGAGAAGGCCACATGAAGACAGGCAGAGGTTGGAGGGATGCAGCGACAGCTAAGGAGCCACCAGAAGCGGGGAGGGGCTGGGAAAACTTCCCAGTAGAGTCTTTACAGGGAGTTGGGAGTTGGTTTTGGAACTGTCATCTCCAGGGCTCACAGAGAATCAGTTTCTGTTGTTTCAAACCACCATGTTTGTGGAGCTTTGTTATGGAGCCTCTGAGAAGTAGCAAAAGCCATGTTTGCCTTTTGGTAAATCTCCTAATATGCAGTGATTCTCTCAATCTGTTACCTTTCTCTTCCCTGGCTTATGTTGATATGGGGGTAAACTTTCTGTCATAGAGGGGTTGCCATTTGGTTGGCAAGGGAGCCTAGGCCCTTATTTTGAAACTATGCCATCATACTATTTCCTACTTATAATGGTGGCATTGCCAGCAGGGGAGAGGACTCTCGTGAGGGGAATCTGGTCACTTCTTTCTGAGAACTCCTCAGCCTCATCATAGAGACCTGTTATACAGAGAAAAGAATGGTGTAGTACTTCAGGGTACCCAACTTTTACCCCAAAGAGATAGCACCCCATTCTGTTTTTCCGTACTGTCTCCTTAGAACACTGAGACTTCATCCATACCAGCCAGGGCAGGGAGTTGAGGCTGTCAGGAACACTGCCTGTTAATTCTGTCTTGGGAAATATTGTCAGAGCTCCTGAGCAGGGAAGTCTTCTGCCTGACCAGCTCCTGAGTGAGTGAAAATGGACCACTAAGGCAGACCTGAGCAGAGACTCCATCAGAATTTTCTAATTTTTTTTTTTGTTTATTTTGTTTTAAGATAGCAGCTTCTAATTTAGGTTGGACCTGAACTCACTATTATAGCCCATTGTGGCCTTGAACTTGTGGTGATCCTCTTGCCTCAGCCTCTGGAGTTCTGGGATTACAGGCATCTGCCACCACGCTCAGATCTGCATTTTCTAATCTTGTAGGAGTCCCATCTTTCCAATCTCTAAATCTAGTTCACTTACTCACAGTTTACGGGCCTGTACTTGGATGACTGAGCCTCTTCTGTCTTATCATTTATTTTAACACTCTTAGAAATGTTCTTGCATTACCTCCAAAACTCCACTGTGAGCCTTCCACAAAATTTTTCAAATATATCAACTGTTTCTGTAGGTTACAGAAGACGCATCAGTTTGGGAGGGCATACACATTCAGACCATAGCAGTTGCTGATCTGACACCTTGCTCTATGGACAGCACCCTTCCTTACAGAGTTACGCTAACTTCAAACCTAATCTATAAATTATCCCATTCCACTACTTCAGCTTGCTTTTGGGTTAAGGGTGATCTGCTAGGAAGGTGCCTATTATGTTTTAAATATTGTCTTAGTTACTTTTTACTTGTTGCTGGGACAGATACCAGGAATGAAGGAAGGAAATGGTTGAAATGAAGGAAGGAAATGGTTGAAATGAGGGAAGGAAAGGTTTATTTAGCTCACAGTTACTGGAGGTTTCAGTCCATATTCAGCTGGCCCAAGGCTGAGTGGAGCAGGACAGAGAGCATCCAGCTCATGGCAGTGGAACAACAGCAAAATGGTGACAGAGGCAGCCAACCAAACATGGCAGCAGAGCAACACCAACAGCTTGAGTCTGTCTCTCTGTTGTTCTTTATATTATATTCAGGCTCTCCGCCTTACGATATCAGCCCTAGACCACACCTGTAGTCTCAGCCTTACTCAGACCGATAATCCCATCAGTACTAAAACACAATCCCAGGAATCATGAATCAAGTCTCAATCTATAGAAGCCACACCCCATGATTGCATGAGGCTCTGGGGGGACAACTAGACATAAACCCTAACAAATATGAAGTGTACCCCAAAGGCTCTTCTATGGAGCACTTGATCCTCAATGTGGCCATTCAGATTTGGGGCCTGTAACCTTAACTGGATCATGAAACATTCAGTTTATGGTTGAAAGGACCACTAGGAGGTGAGGCCCAATTGGAGGAATAGGACCTGTGTCCCATCCCAGCCCCTTTTCTCTCTTTGTGTTCACTCTACTTCCCGGGTGCCACAAGGTGACCAGCATTCCCTACCGTGTCCTCTACCCTGTTGTTGTCTCTCCACAGGCCTCCACACTGGAGCCAGCTGACCAGGGACTGTAATCTCTGAAGCCAGGAGCCAAAATGAATCTTTATGTTGTCCCTGTCAGGTATTCTGTGCCAGCAATGAAAAGCTAATATAGCACCACTCAGATTTGTACGTATGGCCTCTGCATTTTTGTACAAAGGGAGTGAGTTCATCCTCACAAAGGGCATTGTCAGCTCCCTTGAATCTCTCAGGGGTGAGATCTAGGGATCCTCTGTCTGTGTCGCCTTCCGGAGGCACTTATTCTTAATCTTAGGAAGCTACCATAACTCTCCACAACACATTGCCATTTCTGTCAGCAATATTCTCTCCTGCGTTTAATCACCTCAAAGCCCCACCACCATCTCCTCTGTTGCTCCCTTGTGCTACCTGCAATGGCTGTAGCTTTGGCTACCTGGTGACATCCAGGGTGGATAGCACTGCTGTTTTTACTACTGGCCATGGTTTTAGGTTTCAAATGACAGCCTCCAAAACTGGCTTCTAATTTGTCCTCCCCTGAGTTCTGAAATATTTCCCCTGGACTTTCCTTGGGTAAAAAGTCCTTATGAGCGAGGGTCTGTGCATGTATCCCGCCCCTCCACCGCCGTAATGCCCTTGCCCCGGCCTTTCCTCCGGCAGGGCTCCCAGCACCAGTGGGGCACTCATACCACGCTCTGTCTGATATTATTAGAGCAAGCAAGGCCACATGGAATAGATTCTAGTTGACAGGGGAAATGATTCACTCACCTTTATTCCTTAATTAATTTTGGCACCAATTCCTAACCTTCTCCAGGGAAAAACTTTCCTCACTAACAGAGCTGGGTAGAAGGAAGGCTAGCAGGAAATTCACCATTGCTCTGTGTACACAGCTCCATTTTGTATCTAAAGCTTGTGTAAGCTTTTAATAGAAGCTTTCTTCTTAGGAAAGAGAACTGCCTTTGTTTTCGGGATTGTATTGTCGTATTGTTTCTCTTGTACATGTATTTGGGCCTGGAGATTATAAGTAAGATTCTGGCCTAGATAAGAAGAAGAGGAAATTAAAGAATCTGCATCAGGGACATCTCATACCAGGAGCAAGGCTGTTGTGGTGATAAGGAGATTGAGCAGCCATTCGTCAATTTTGAGGCATAGGAGGGCACAGCAGAACTTCTTTGCAGCAAAGAAGGAAGAACGAGTGAAGTGCTGGTCCCCAGGTGAAGCGGTAGCGCTCTTGTGAGGCATCCAGCCACAGTGCTGCAAAACCGGCAAACGAACAACAAACCCCAAACAAACACAAACCTGCTTCCTGACTTGAGGGTCTCAATGTGTGGGACATGCACACTGGGAACACACAGCGCTGATATCACCTGGGACCTTGTGGGAAATGTAAATTCTCAGGCCTTGGTCCTGAAATCAGAAACTTGGGGCACTGCCTACAAACCTGCAGGTTAGCAAGCACTTCTGGTAATTCTAATTATGGGTTAAAGTGTCCTCATCGGGGCACCTGGGTCAGCAGGCAAGGAAATCCAGGGTCATTTTGTGTCTCATCCAGGGAAATTGATCCCATCTATGTCTCCAGGCCGAGACTGGAAAGAAAGTTCGGATACAGAGACCCAGGTGCCCCTGCTGGTTCCTTCAGCATTCAAAGAAGCACTTCAGAGCCCAGCTGCTAAGGACTTTGTAGCCAGATTAATTAGTCTCTGGGAATTTCCTGTAAGAGCTGGAAGGGATGAGTTGGAAACTAGCAAGTAATTGCCCTGGTGAAGCAGGGGGAAAAAACGACCCAAGCTACTGCTGTAAACCGACAAAAGCCCCTCCTCTCCCGGAGGGACTGAAGGCAGGCTTGTCTCTGTATTAGGCTCTGAAAAGCCATTCCTTCACTCTGATGGGAACTGGGCCCAAGAGAGTTTCCCGTCCAGCAAGGAGCTGAGGGGAAAAACAAAGTGACTGCCAAAGCTTGTTGAAAGCCCAGCTTCCTGGCCTGCCAGCCTGCTGCCTGGCCTGCTTTCTTGCTGGAACACCCAGCCTTCCTTCCTATGCTTCTTCCTTCACAGTGGCCAGAGGTCTTGGCTGCCACAGGTCACTCAGCACTGAGGCTGGGGAGACCACTGCTGGACACAGAATCTGGTCTTACATAAGCCTGAGCCTATTATTATTAACTGTTACTATTATTATTATCATTATTATTATTTAACCTTTCAGAACTAAATTCAGTGCTCTCTAATGCCCCTTTCAGGTTCTGATGTTTTTCTGTGGCAAATTTTCTTAATGATAAAGAGCTTTACCCCAGTGAAGATGCCGCTGGTCTGCCTTTCACAAACTCTTCAGCGCAGCGGCTGCTCTCTGCCAGGTCTCGTGCTTCAGCTTGATGGGCTTCTCAGTACCTATGGCAATGGTTTTGAGGTCAGCGTTGTCCCCCCCAGGTTTCTTTATTGATGTGTGAGCCAGGGCGCTCAGCAAGTGCACAGTGAATGTTGACTTCCTAGTGAGCTTGAATCCCTGGCCTCCAGGAGGGTGGAGGGCTCAGGGATAGGCATCTTCTTCTCCGCCTTACTTTCATGGTGCCTCTACCTTCTGCCTATAACCACCTTTGCTTTGTCCAGTTAACCTTCAGGGCAAAGTGAAATGCTCTCTCCTGTCTTCGGATTTTTCTGATTGCTCCATGATCCCAAGCTTATGAGCTTTCTCTGTTGTGTTCTGTCTCTGTCTCTGCCTCTGTCTGTCTATCTGTCTCTCTCCTTTAAACATGATTGTACTTTATTCCGCACACATTCTTCCTTTACCCTGATAGACTCTGAAATCCTTAAGGATAGGAACCACCAGGAATCATTTCTTATTTGTCACATGCTTGGTAGGTATCACAGCCTCAGTGATGCTGGAATGAGTACACTGATTTACATATTTATGTCTTATGCTATTTTTCAGCATAAAGAGTTGGGCGTGGTGGTGCACGCCTGTAATCCTAGCACTTGGGAGGCTGAGGCAGGAGGATCGGTAAGAGTTCGAGACCAGCCTGGGCTACAAAACTGAGCTGAAGGCCAGCCTGAACTGTACAGTGAGACCCTGTCTCAAAAAGACAAAAAAAAAAAAAA
>PVJA010020833.1:12975-36498 GCA_004027025.1 Myocastor coypus | reverse complement strand
AAAAAAAAAAAGAAACCCTAAAAGAAGCAATAATGTAATTGAATTTCACTGGGAATAGCATTTATTTTATCTATTTATAATTAAAGTATTTTTTTGTTTTAGTTTGAAAACATGTATTAGTTGCATTTTTGTTATAAGACTAAGGTCACTTAGCTACTTGACTTCTTATTGGTAAGAATGTAGGCTCATCACTTTGGGTAAAAAAAATACCTCAGCATCTGGCTGTTTTCAGTAAGGTTATTGCAAAGATTTTTTTTTCTCCCTAGGGGTGATATTTTGTCATATATTAATGGTCTGTATTTATATGTGTGGACATGTAAAAGTTGATTGCTGTAGTGCATTATTAAAATTGATCACAATTCAAAAAAAAAAAAGGAATTGCAGTTGGAGGCACACATGAAGAAGGCCAAGAGGATCCATGGCCAAGCCCACACGCTTCCCTAAGGCATAAACAATAACTCAGTTATACTGTAATTGGCAGCACACTGTCCATTTAGTCCAGAAGGGCATCAGTTGGCCTGGTGTGTGACTAAGGGCCCTTGGGCCTATCCCTTCCCCAAAAGGTCTTTGTCCTTCCCTTGTACTGCTGCTATGCGACTCATTTCCCTACCAGATCATCTAAGTGGCTGTACTTATGATCCTGTACAGTGGTAGTTTGATCCGTATTGTACCCATGTTGTAACTTGCTGTATAGATTATCCCTGAAAAAGGGCATCCATGGCCCCCCCACGGTCAGGACCCTTCCTGTTTCTTAGGAATTATCTCTCAGTAAAACTTGACTACTTGTAACCTCTGTTGTCCCTTGGAATTCATTTTTGATATTCAGGGGACAGGAACTCAGGACATTTGACATCTAGCAGATTGAGATTTATATTTCTCTTATATCAAGTTGGCTGCATGGACGTTAAAGTTGGAGAAGAGCTGACCACAACAATGCTAGTGTTGATGTTTGCCTGCTGTTAGAATGTCCCTGGAAACCTGAAAATTGCCAGTAATTGGTCTGGAGTGCAGCCTGAGTGTCAGGATCACTGAAAGCTCCCCAGATGATCCTGTGGGGCAGTGATGCTTCCGGATCGCTGACCTGGCACTGTGGCTCTCAGCCCCAGCTGCCCATTCGACTCAGGTGGCACTTGTTAAAGAAAGACAACTTCCACGAGCTATACCGCCACTGAGGAACTATGGAGACAATTCTAGAACAGCAGCGGCGGTACCATGAGGAGAAGGAACGGCTCATGGACATAATGGCTAAAGAGATGCTCACTAAGAAATCCACGCTCTGGGACCAGATCAATTCCAACCACCGCACTCGGGTGCGGTATAGGTATATGGAGGTCAGTGGGAACCTGAGGGATTTGTATGACGATAAGGATGGGTTACGAAAGGAGGAGCTCAGTGCTATTTCAGGACCGAATGAATTTGCGGAATTCTATAACAGACTGAAACAAATAAAGGAATTCCACCGGAAACACACAAATGAGATTTGTGTGCCAATGTCAGTGGAATTTGAGGAACTCCTGAAAGCACGAGAGAATCCAAATAAAGAGGCATAGAACTTGGTGGAGTTCACAGATGAGGAGTGATACAGCCGTTACCTTGATCTCCGTGACTGTTACCTCAAGTACATTAACCTGAAGGCATCAGAGAAGCTGGATTATATCACATACCTGTCAATCTTTGACTAGTTATTTGACATTCCTAAAGAAAGGAAGAATGCAGAGTATAAGAGATATCTGGAAATGCTGCTAGAGTATCTTCAGGATTACACGGATAGAGTGAATCCTCTTCAAGATCAGAATGAGCTTTTTGGGAAGATATAGACTGAATTTGAGAAGAAATGGGAGAATGGCACCTTTCCAGGATGGCTGAAAGAGACAAGCCATGCCCTGACGCATGCTGGCGCCCATCTTGACCTGTCTGCATTTTCCTCCTGGGAGGAGTTGGTTTCTCTGGGTCTAGACAGATTGAAGTCTGCACTCTTAGCTTTAGGCCTGAAATGTGGCAGCATCCTTGAAGAGCGAGCTCAGAGGTTATTTAGCACCAAAGGGAAGTCTTTGCAATCACTCGACACTCCCCTGTTTGCCAAAAACCCCAAATCAAAGGGCACCAAGCGAGATACTGAAAGGAACAAAGACATTGCTTTCCTAGAAGCCTAGATCTACGAATATGTTGAGATTCTTGGGGAACAACGACAGCTCACTCATGAAAATGTGCAACGTAAGCAAGCCAGAACAAGAGAAGACCGAGAAGAGGAGGAGGAGGAACAGATCAGTGAGAGTGAAAGTGAAGATAAGGAGAAGGAGATCATTTACAACCCCAAGAACCTGCCCCTGGGCTGGGAGGGCAAACCCATCCCCTACTGGCTGTATAAACTACATGGCCTAAATATAAGCTACAATTGTGAGATTTGTGGAAACTACACCTCCCGGGGGCCTAAGGCCTTCCAGCGGCACTTCACTGAATGGCGTCACGCTCATGGCACGCGGTGTTTGGGCATTCCAAACGCTGCTCACTTTGCTAACGTGACACAGATTGAGGATGCTGTCTCTTCTTGGGCCAAGCTGAAACTGTAGAAGGCTTCAGAACGATGGCATCCTGACACGGAGGAAGAGTATGAAGACTCCCGTGGGAATGGTGTAAATAAGAAAACATATGAGGATCTGAAAAGACAAGGACTACCGTCGTGCTCATCAATTTCTGAGCTTGCCCAGTCTTCCCTGAGGTCTGCTTTTTCTATTTCTCCCAACCAAATACTCTTAAAGATTTTGCTATGTAGTCCATAGTCTGGCTTGCTTCTTGTAGAAACAAGGCATGCTGCCAAATTGCAGGGTGCAAATGTGTTTTATATTAAAAAGAATTCTGTGGGAAAATAAAAAAAAAAAAAAAAAAAGAAAGACAACTTCCAGTCATTTACGGGAAAATGAATGTGTATTGAATGCCTACTGCTGAGTGAAATAAATCAGACACAAGTGAGGTATTTCATGGTTTCTCTTACGTGAAAAACCCAAAGTGTAAATAATTTAAAAAGCAGAATAAAAGACAGGTAATAAGAAATAGGGAGACATATTGTGTGGATATAGGATTTCCCCCAGGATGTGCCCCTCTGGGGGAAAAGGGAGACAGGAAGGGGACAGAAAAGGGATCAAGACGTGATATGCATATGTGCCAATTCTCTCCAAAGAGTATATTCATTGTATATTACAAACACATGTTAATTAAAATAATTTTAAACTAATTTCTGGTGATGTGCTCTCAGATGGCACATGAGGTTCTTGTATACAACAAACAAAAAATTTGACGTGGCATGAGACTCAATCTAATTAAATCAGAATTGGAAGAGACAAGCCATAAAAAGATGAAACATGAACATCTTTAAAATTTTTTTGAAAATCCCTCAGATCATCCGAGTTTGAAAGAAACATACCAGGACCAGCACTTGGGAGTGCTGTAATCCCAGCGCTTGGGCGGCTGAGGTAGGAGTATTGCTGTGAGTTCAACACCAGTCTGAGCTACCTAGTGACACTCTTTCTCAAAAACAGAAAGAAGCAACCCCCACCCCACCCCACCCCACGCACCATGAAGAGGAAGTGAAAAGTTCACATCTTCTAGCCCAGTGGTTTGTGGGCAGAAGCAGGAGAGCTGTGTAAAGAGCTGAAGGAGCCACTGTGGTAGGACAGCTAAGTAGGGAACGGGTGAGGACGGCATGAACTTACTCTGGTTTCTGTGTGCATTTCTGTACTAGGTTATCTTTTACACAGTGGCAGCCCCACCTGGAAAGCCGCCTAAGATAAGGGCTGATGTACCGCATGACTGAGCAGGGTGGGGAGTGGGGGATGGGGAGGTGGAAAAGGGGGTAGAGATGGGGGGTAGGGGGTGAATTGGGGGCAAGGGCGGGGAGAGGAGGACAGAGTTGCCTAGTTGTAGTGTTCTGAGCTCTTATTCCCAGGCCCATGTGGCATGAACAGAACCCAGAAATTCCTATTTGTGCTCAAGATAAGATTCCAGAAGCAGCTGAGTTGAGAACTTGGTGCCCACAATTCAAGGACAAGGTGAGCTGTAGCCTCCAGTCAGTGCAGGCTGGGAAGAGCAGGCTGAGGTCATGTGGTCCAGGGAGAATTTCTGAGGTTGGGCAGGCCAGGAAAGACCAGTCCACACCAGTCACCAACCGCCTATTCAAATGCCAGCAGGACAAGCAGCTGCCAGCAGGGTGATAAGAAATGTTGGGAGACCAGAGGTGCCAGCGGACACTGCTACAATGCAAACAACTCTGCTCTTTCCTGTCACCACTGCAAGGTCACTTTGCCAGATCTGATAGTAACAGTCTGCTGGGCCACTTGGCTGTTGGCATCGAATCCCACTGATCTGGACCTGTGCCACATCAGTTGATAACTATTTCCATATGACTCTTGGATAAAGCCAGGAGGCAAAATCCAAGAGGACATGACTTCACCTCAGGAAAACCCCAGTGACTGCACTGGACTGAAGCAATAGGGTTAAACTAAATCACCTTTCTTAGCTCCACCCGCCAGTTTGGAACATGAGGGAAACGAGGGCAATTATAGATGAGATAAGCTGGCTACAGGCTGTCTGCATTCTGAGGGCATCGTGAGGAAATGCCCATCGCTGCTGCAGACATAAGGATAATTACTTTCCTCTTTATCTATCTAATTTACAGATAGATAAACTTTGTAGAAGTTTATAAAATACGAATTTGTGTTTTCTGTGTATATTATTGTCTTTTTTCTAACATGTCTTTCTCTGTCTATTGATAACAGGAAAAGAGAAATACAGAAAATTTTGTGCAAGGGCCAGTGGTATAGCTCAGCGGACTAAGTGCTTGCTTAGGTAAGCGTAGGGGCCATGGTTTCAGTCCTTGGCACCCATGCCACACTGGCCTGGCCCTCGGGCACGCTGAGCCAGTGGAGTCTGGGCATGGTAGTGCATGCCTATAATCCCAGCACTCGGGAGGCAGAAATCAGAATGATCACTGAGTCTGGGCTGCGTAGTGAGACCCGGCACACACACACAAACACACACACACACACACACACACACACACTAAACAAACAAATAAATAAATAAATAACTTTTTTAAAAAAAGAAAATTGTGTGCAAACCAAACTGTTCTAGAAAAAGTAAAATCTGTACCATAAAAGAACTGTTGCCTACTTGCGATCATCAGACAGAATCAGATGGAAAAAGAGACCACTTCTCCATGCAGAAGCAGTGGCTTAGCCTAGGACGCCAACCATGAAGTGGCTTTCCAGTCTGGATGTCCTCCTTAGAAGATGAAATTTCTGGATGATCCCACTAATTATATTTTACAGAGCTGTTAAATGAATATTTATTTAGGCTCTGTGCTAAATCCTGGGGATTATAAATGTTAATGAACAGATGGAAAAATCTGAACTCGCAAATGTTACAGTTAGAGGGCAGAGTGTGAGTAACAGACAATGGACTATAAGAATGAAAATACATGATTTGTTGTACCATGTTATGAACTATAGAAAAAAAGTATAGGAAAGGGGGAGCCTGGAATATCTGTGGAACAAAGTCGCTTGGAATAACCAGGAATGGCTATAGTTGCCATCAAAGAAGGTTGTCAAGTATTTGTTGGTTACCCGCCATGTCTAGCACTCCTCCCTTTGGCCTTTCCAACAGCTTACAGTTCATACTTTAAAGATAAATGGATTTCCAACTGAATCGTTAATGAGTTAATGTTAGTACTTAGTTATTGTGGACTGATAAGGCCTGCAACCTCCCAAACACATAAGTATACAGCAAAGGAGAAAATTTGGGAATCTGAGGAGAGCTTCAGGTGTGTGACTTTCAAATTCTTCTATGCCAGTGCCCCTGGAACTTCCAAGTTCTGGATGGGTTGGAGGTCTGAGATTGCATTATTTTTCCTTCATTTTGATATTTTAGAAGCTCCTGGAGTTCCGCAGGGCTCAGCATTGCTCCCAGGATGGTGGAGGAGTGGGGTGCAGCTCACCGAAGCTTCTGAAGCTCTTGAGACTGGTGGGAGACAGTTCAAAGACTTCCTCACAAAGTATTAGAGTTAGGAGACTCTCTTATCTCCAGGTGGACATTTATTGTAGAGATATGGAGCCTGCAGCTGCAGTCTCTTTCTAGTTAACTGGGGCTGGAGCTGGGTGTCCTCAGCTGTGGCCTTGGACAAAGGGCCTACACCTTGGACAGGCTCATAAGTAAACATGGAAGACTAACTGCCTAATTTAAGCCCTGCTCAGATCTGCCTCATGGTGGTCTCCATCAAATAATTCTATTCCTTCCTCTTGAGAGAATATGCACATGGCCAAAGCTAAGAAATTCGAAGCATTCCATACTCCTGCATGCATAGACTTATTCTAAGAGGGCCTGTGAATTTGATCAGTTGGAAAGAATATGAGGGCTCTGGTGGAAATTCTGGCGTTATGAAATTATCTCTCTTGGCTTGGTATAGCGTGTCAAGGTCATACATGACTGCAACGTCTGCTTTTGTAACGGAGGAGTAGAATAGACAGCCCAGGGGATGACTAAGGGAGCCAGAACTATGGTGAGATGAATGTCTGAACCCCTAGACTGCAGTCGTGGGGTCTGGCAATACCTTTTGCAACCTTGGCTCTACTGACATTTTCAGGTGAATAATGCTTTGGTGTGTGTGTGTGTGTGTGTGTGTTTGTGTGTACTTGTACAGTGCAGAAAAGTTAAAACCCCTTACTTGTTGATAGCAGTCAAACCTGTTAGTCTAAATTAGGTATTCATTTTGTCTGGCTTTTTTTTTTTTTTTTTCTCAGAACCAGGGATTGAACTCAGGACCTTGCACTTGCCAGGCAGGCACTTGTGCCGCTGACTTATCTCCTTGACCCCTAGGCTTCTTGTTTTGAAAGTGACTTGAAATCATCTTGGACACCAGAGAAATGTAATCCACCCATTTTCTCTGCAGCTATCATGGTACGAAGTCTCTGGAAGTAAGAAGAGACTAAGATGCCCATCCAGTGACCGACCTCAGACTGACTAGAGGGAGCACTTGGCTTCCGGACTCTCTTTACTGCTAAATATGGAGGCAGTTGAGGCTCTATGTATTGCACCTCAGACCCTACTATATGAAGCACAAAGCAGGTAGAAAAGGGGATGTCTGAGCTAAAACCATGCTGATATGGAAAGAGATAAGCAGATGGCTCTGAGGGTACAAAGGACCTGGCTGCAGTGTGAAGCCAGCCCGTGGGCTGCCCCAGTCCTCCCAGGGCTGTTTCTAAGTCAAAGAAGCTGACTGGCTATGTGCATCACATATGCAAGCCTTGAGATTCAGAAATGTTCCAGTCAGAGGTCCTTAACCATCTCTAAGCTAAAAGTCCCTATGCAAGTCTGGTGAAGACTTTACACTTCCTCTTGGAATAATGCATAAAGATACACAGAGCTAACATGTACTGGAGTATCAATTGTTTAAAGAGAAATATGTGTCAACACATTAAAAATTAAAAACATTAAACAACATTAAACACTAAAAAATGTTTTATTGTGTTAAACAGCAAGACCTGGTAATGTTTCACAAAAGTATCATTACTTTAAAATAGTGATGGCTGTAAATTCAATCTTGAGGAAGTTGATATAATTCCCACACAATAAGAAAGTAATAGTTTTTCACATTTTGACATCACTGTTGAAACTGCTTGTATAAAGTTTAGGGCTTAGTTGTTTCCAAAATTTTGCCCCTACATTTAAAGTCACAGGACATGCAAAAGTTTAGTTGGAAGTTAGTAAAACTAAAGATGTCATTTTTCTGTCCATGTTCATAGACCTTCACAAGTCCAAGTCAAAAATCTTTTGCCACTAAGTCTCACCTGGGAGTGCTTTTGCCCCTTGGGCGTATTTGCCAATGTACTAGAGACGTTTTGTATTTTCACTGCTAGGAAGGGAGCTACTGGCATCCAGGAGTGCTGCGAAGTGTCCTGACCCCCTCCTGAAACAAAGAATCACCCAACCCCCAATGTCAGCAATGCTGAGACTTGAGAGAAGCTAACTTAGAGGAAGAGCCTGGGGCTCTGGAGAAGCTACTCAAGATGAAGCTTCTGGGGCCCAGCGGGATGGCTCAGTGATCTAAAGCGCCTGCTTGGGAAAAGCTTGGGTGGCTTCAGGGACCTCGGTTCGATCCCCGGAACCACGTGCTGTGCCAGCCCTGCCTCCAGGGCAGGCTGAGCCAGCCATAAAAATGAGTAAATAAACAAATAAAGGTTCTGAAACAAGAAAAAAATAAATAAATAAAATTTTAAAATTCTAAAAAAAACAAAAAGATGAAGCTTCTCCTCAAGGAGGAGTGGAGGAATCTGCCTTTTGTTCAAGCCACATACCACATCCTTAGGAAGCCTGACAAAAATGTCACCTACCTCTGCCTTCACAGTTGCTGGTAGCCAGCAAATATTTCCATTGTAGCATAATTCAAAGAAGGCCCAGGGCTCAAGGGTGATACAGCAGAACAAGAAAAGTTAGTAAGGACAAAGCAGCTGCCTGATAGCTACCTGCCACTTGTTTGCTTTGGCTTTCTGGTAGTATCTTCTTCTTTTTTTTTGGTGCTGGCACTTCAGTTCATGACTTTGTGTGTGCCATACAGGAGCTATGCTGCTGAGCTATCTCCCCAGTCCCTTGTGTTAGCTTTCTGTAGGAGCTTCATCAGAGAATAAAGAAGCTCTTCTCCCAATCCAAGAGAAAGGGACATGACTATGGCACCCCCATCCGTGTCCCTGACAGCACTCATATTCCGAAGGTTGGAAGCAGATCATACTTTTCTGGGTGAACTTCAATCAGAAAAGGACAACCAGTCCTGACAAGGCTTGGTCTCTGTCCATCACTCGCCTACCTTTGACAAGAGTCCCACTGAGTCAGTTTTGCAAGAGTTCACTCTCACTGAGGCTATCTGATCAAATTCCTCACCTCTGCTCTTCGTGTCAGAATTCTTGACCAGCCTTTGGTTATAATCTTGTTAAGCCTGTTCAGCAAGTCCCCACTCCTTGCAATTACTTCTTGGTGACTCCTGTAACTCCCCCCTCCCCCCAGCTATCCATCCCCAGCTACTTGTGCCGTGTTCACATCAGCCTTTTCTTCCATAGCAGTGGTCTTGGCTCCTAATGCAGTCATACTGCATAAAGTCTACTTTATCGTTTTAAGGATTGTCAAACTGATTCTCCTTTAACAGTCAAAGCTCTTCAGCCCAGAGAGTGAGAAGATGGCCCCAGGACTTGTCAGGAGGCTGAACGCTAAGGAAGATGTCCTTGCAGAGAGCAGAAGCCACAGCCCACAGTCGGCATAGAAGAAATGAGAATCAGAGGGCCAGAGCCAGCTTCACCCTCACACCCAACTTCCTCTTCACAAAAGAAGCAGATACAGTTTTTCTCTATGTGTCACTCAGTTCAATGACCCTACCTGGTCCGAATTTCTCTTGTTTTATGTTCCACTGGATGGTTCTCTTCTGTATCTCTTAGCACTTATATTTAGATTCTTTCCATTAATGCCACTGTCATCCAAATGTGAATTCTGATTGTCCCATTTATCAGGCTGCTGAGAAGTATCTCTAGTCCAGATATTAGGTCTGGTGCTTTCTATGCTCAAAATCTAGAAAAACTGGTTGAAACCAAGCCTGGCCCCATCCTTAATGTTGCACTTGCATTCTCCACCAAGATTAAGATGTTTTGTAAGAGGTGAAAGGCTGTGCTTGGAGTTTCTTGTACTTCCCAGGATTCTGAATGTTTCTCATGGTCTTTGCCTTGCACCAGGTAGAACCAGCTATGAAATGCATCCTACCCACTTTTCACACCAAATGAAATCCAAAGCCAGCATTCATAATCCAACAAATTCTGCTGAATAACTAGAGGTAGTAGAGAGGAGGAAATCACACCATGGACAGCCTAAGAGAACAGGCACTCTTGCTCCCCTGTTCTGCTAATAGGCAGTATCCTACCTCAGCTAGCTTGCCTGCGTGTCCTCTCTCTGCCCTTCTCCAGTTTCTCTATTCGGTAAAGCAACAGAACTCTCTCCAGGTTTAGGTATCAAGTTTCTCATCAAACTTTAGTAGGACCCAGGCCCTTTATATGGCAATTAGAG
Organism: Myocastor coypus; assembly: GCA_004027025.1. Classification (NCBI taxonomy): domain Eukaryota; kingdom Metazoa; phylum Chordata; class Mammalia; order Rodentia; family Myocastoridae; genus Myocastor; species Myocastor coypus. Next base: position 26,406 of record PVJA010020833.1, on the reverse strand, counting down.
ATACAAGTAGTCAAATGTGAGTGCCTCTGTGTGTGTGTCTCAGGGAGAGAGAGAGAGAGAGAGAGAGAGAGAGAAAGAGAGAGAGAGAGAGAGAGAGAGAGAATTCCTGCACTGATGGGAAACCCAGCTTTCATATCCCAAATTCTGAATTGTCCTTCTGTGCTCTGTTTCACCTTTATGTTTTTCTTTGTATATGATCTTAAATCTCTTCAACACTCCCAAATAAAATGCATTTTAGATGGCTTGTGTAACATACTGCAATGCTGACAATTGAGGAGGGGCTATGGGTTATAGCGCAGCCCGGTTCAACAAAGCTGATTATGAGCTAGCGCATCTGTGTAAGCCCTAAGGCTATTTTCAAGGTTAAGAGATGATTCCCAATGTAGCTGAGGATGTGAAGCACACTGTTGCTGCTGTCAGTCCTTGGTTATACTAACTTAAGAGCACTAATACCATTTGCAAGAAACAACTCATGTATAGTTTGGCCCTGCAAGTCCTTACCTAGCGATATACCTAACAGAAATATAGATACATTTTTCCACAAAATATCTGCAGGAAAATGTGCATTAGCAGTACTGATCTAAATTTTCTTTTTTTTTTTTTTTTGTATTTTTAGAGAAGAGGCTACAAGGTGTGCAGGGTCTCACTACTAGATCAGGCTTATAGTGATCCACCTGTTTACAGCCTCCCGAGAGCTGGGGTTACAGGCGCGCCACCACACCCAGTCTCAATTGCCTCTCAGCACGCCCCAAGGGCAGGGGTCAGCATAGCAGCCTCATTTTTTTGTTGTTGTTTTTTGTTTTTTTGTCGTAAATTTTAAAAATAATAATCAATATATATATATATATATATATACATATATATATCAATAATAGGATAGATAAATATGTGGAATAATTATATAGTAAAAAGCAATGCACAAATGATAATGAATGAAATATAATTACATACAACACAGCTGGAGGAAAACAGCCTCCTTATACCAGTGGTGGTGAGCCGATGGCACGTCTGCTCACTGAAAGTTCTGAAGGGCTCTCTATCGCTGTCCCATACTATTTCAGTGTTTGCTTTTAGGGGGTTTTGCTTATTTTTTATGTACGTAGAAAGGAGTGAAGACTACCTTGAGATAAATCGGACACATGTGTAAATACTGAGTTCTCCATTGTGAAAGACTGAAAGTGTAGATAATATCATGAATTAGGAGGAAAACACTCAAATGGGAAGAGGAAATGGAGAGGGGGAGGAGAAAAGGAAGGGAAAAGGAAAAAGCAAGAAAATAAGGAAAAAACGGAAACAGCTTTTGTACATGAGGAGGGGAAGAGTTGAAGGGTTGGTCAGGGAATGAAATTTTAAAAAACCAAGATACACCATGTACAGGTACAAATTACCTGTGGTGAATATAATCACTGTGCACACCCAAAATATACCGATAAACTTAATTTTCTTAAAAAAGAATAGAGGCTTCCAAGTTTGGTAAAATCTGGAAATGCACTTACTGCATATACTGACGGTACATTGCTGCCTTTGTCACAATGCTAACCTCCTTTCCCTCGTCTTTTGCTGTTACTAGTCCCATTTGAACCAGACTTTATGCATCTTACTCGTTTTTTTAACACCTGTTTTGTGAGAGAATATTTCCAACACATAAAATGGCATTATTCTTGGGATATGGGTACCTGTAACATAATGCATCGTAATCAATTTTACTTCCCCCTTCCTTCTTGGCCCTGCCCTCTCCACCCATTGCAACCCCCTGCCCATCCCACAAAATCTACCTCCCTGTCTCCTGTCCTATTTAAGGTCTTCTGTATTGACTTACTATGGTCAGATGCACAGGTGAACTGGTGTGAAAGTCTCAGAAGTAGTTTATAATTTTTTTTAAATTTTATGTATTGGGTACAGGTTCTCACTAAGCAGTTTTACACTCATAGTGACTGTGCTGTTTCAGCATCCCCAGTGCTGAGATTACAGGCATGTGCCACCACACCTGGTCTTGCCGGCCAGCTCAGCATGCCTGGGGCCAAGGCCAACATGGCATCAAGTACTGGAGATCAAACCTGGGTTGCTGCACTTTCCTAGGTAGGCTCTTAGACCGCTGAGCTATCTCTGCAGCCCAGTAGCTCAGTATTTTATGCAACTTTTTCAAGAGACTACCACCTAAGTGTCCATTTCTCCTTTTGTGCCTCGTGCTCTTGAGAAATAATGTACATTTATTGGGCCAACAAGATAGCTCAGCAGACTAAATTGCCTGCTTAGGCAGAGTGCAGCGGCTGGGTTTTGATCCCTGGCATGCCATGCCAGCCCCCACCCTGGGGTGCAGTGAGACTATGATTGAGAATGGGCATGCTGGTGCAGGCCTGAAATCCCAACACGTGGGAGGCTGAAAGCAAGAGAATCACTACAGGTCTGGCTTACATAGTGAGATCCTGCAGATCCTGTAGACCCTGTCCTAAGTACATTAAAATAATCATCAGAATAATAATGCGCATTTATTGAGCACCTTGGATATCCCAGGACATCACTCCTGCAGTCAATGAAGAAGGAATGTGGTTTAATAGTCACCAGCCATTGGGTCTCCAAGGAATATCATAAGGCATGTTTCCCAGAGTCATGATGTGGTTTAAGATAATATTGAAATACCTAGGCGGCTACTGTGATCCCATTTGCTATAATACCTTATTCCTTATTGGAAATCTAAGGATCTCAGAATGATAAAGATAAGTTTCCACTCATTCCTACAAACAGTACATGAAAAAATAAATAAATAAAAGACTTAACCATGATTTCTCATTGCTTCATCTTGAATTCAAATTCCTGGACTTGTCCAATATAGTCCAAAATGTGAAATAACAGCTTACTAACCAACATACATAAACATTTGCAAAAAGCACTCCCAGATTGCTGGTTCTTAAAGATGTTTTTCCTGTAAGGTTCTGTACAATCCCAAAACATACACCTTGGCTGGGGTGGCTCCTTTGTTCCTTGAACTGTGCACAGCTCCTTCTGCACCCAGTGTGCTTTACAGAAGCACTGACTGTCACTCTTCAGGACAGAAGTCCCCGTAGCCTTTGAGAGTCAGGCATTCCTGCACCTTAAGCACTCTAGGGCACCCCACAGAGGCCACCTTCCAGCCTTCACGGAGAGGATGCGAGAGACGTTACAGAAAGATATGTGTTTAGAAATTCCTCTCACACCTGCAGATCAACTATTGCCAGAATATTCTCAAATTTACATAGTTTGAAAAACCTATGATCTCTGTACTGATTCCAAGAGGACTGAGTCTATGAGAGGGTATGCCTCAGCAGTGAACCCACCCACAGTTTCCTCTGTGATGGCGGCAGTTCTGCAGCTGGTCCTTGGGCCAGGAGTTCCTCTCCAGACTACCAGGTTTCTGCGATCTCTGTGAGACCCTGCAGCAGTTCCCTGAACGTTGGGCGGCCTTGAGGGCTCTGGAAAAGGGAAACACAGGTGTCAGCTCCGCTTCCAGCTCACTCAGAGGCCCAGGGAGTTGGGTGGGCTGGCAGGGACCGGCCTGCAGACTGACTGTCCACAAAGGAAGAGAAAGGCATCTGGGCCTACAAAGAGACAGTGACATGTAAGTGTGAAAATGAAATGTGAAAGGGTACTACAAAATTGAAATGGCCCAAACCTCGAACACTAGCTACATGTGGCCATTGAAATTTATTAAAACTACATGTTTAAATTGAATTCTTCAGTCATACTATCCATTTTTCCTATCCTCAAAAGGTAGATGAGCTACCTCATTGAGCAGCACAGAACATAAATGTTTCCATCATTGCAGAAAGTTCTTTCTTCCCAAAGGTTTATTTGAGTGTTTGGCATGTGAGGTCACATGCCCTCCTCCCCTTAACCTTTTCTATGTCTTTCAAGATGTTTTGTGGAGTAGCAATAAAGGACAGAGCAGATGATATGAGCTTAGATGGGGGTCCTCCAAGACTGAACTGGATGACTTTCTAGGAGCTGAAGTTCCTCAGGTACAAGTTATGAGATGCATCTCTCAATGGGAACATTCCAGACTAGAGACATCGAAGCACTTCAGGAAGAGTCACAGGGAGAATCAACTTTTGCAAACAAGTAAATTAATATAACCAAAATATTGTTTTAATCAACTTTGCCACTGCAACTTGAAACAGATTATTTGCTTAGTACTTTTGTGAATGGCTTGTGTATGTCTTCCACCTCTCTGTCTCATATCCACAGATGCATAAAATCTCAGTATCCGCAAGCATGCGCATGTATACTGTTTCATAAACAATAATATAAAGTTGTTCCTCAATTTAAGAGATGGATAGAACAGGGAAGAGTGGAAGGGAAGGAAAAAAGAATAAAAGTGTATTATGGAAACACTTACAATAAATTTAATCATTTTTCAATAATAAAAAGGAGATTGACTGGGCTGGGGAGATAGTTTGGTAATCTAAGTGCCTGCCTGACAAGTGCAAGGATCCAGGTATGATTCCCAAGTGTGATTCCCAGAATGCTTTGCTGGCTCTAAAACCTGGGCATATCATGCTGGCCACCAAAACCAGTCATGGTGGTGCACACCTGTAATCCCAGCACTGGGGAGGCTGAGAGAGGAGGATCACCCTGAGTCTGATCTGTGTAGTGAGTCCTTATACCAAACAAACAAATAAATAAAGATTTTAAAAAATTAAGAAAGATTATTATGCCTAATTTAGCAACCATCACAGCTTATCAGCACAGCATTCTTGGAGTATTGGCTGTTTATCCTCCTCATCACATGGCTGGCTGGACGCTGTGCCTAACATCCTCTGCCCAGCACCCAGAGAGAGAAGCCTATCTCCTACTACTAGTCAAGGAAAAGATCAAAGCTCAAAGTATTGCTTCTGCTGAATATGTATCATTCTCACACCACTGTAACAAGCCTTAAAACTTGCACATCATTGTACTATGTATATCCTCCTGAGCTATTTACATTGTTATTACAAAGACATTTTTACAACTGTTGTTACTAACAGCCTATTTAACTTTTTTCTGTCTTTTAAGGTTCCTTGTGGAGAAATTAATCATATATAAAATATATTCCTACATTGGGCATCTTTATCAGCTTAATGGTAGTCTGGAACATGAACAATCACATCACTCTTGAAACGCTGACTTTTCCAGTGTTTACAGATTGCAAATCAAATGATATCTTTTTCTTTTAGGTGAGAGGAAACTCATTATAGAACCATGGATTTTTCTAAGCTGTGACTGTCAGTTACTTTTTTTATTATTTTAAAGAATTTTTTATTTTATTTATTTATTTTTTTCTTGTTTCAGAACCTTTGTTTGTTTATTCGCTCATTTTTATGGCTGGCTCAGCCCGCCCCGAGGGCAGGGCTGGCACAGCATGTGATGCCAGGGATCGAACCGCGGTCCCTGAAGCCGCCCAAGCTTTCCCAAGCAGGCGCTTTAGACCATTGAGCCATCCTGCCAGGCCCTGTGACTGTCAGTTATAAAGAACAGAGCTCTCAAAAACACAGGACACCCCTGTTGAGAGCAGCACAATTTGTAATAGCCAGATCTTGGAAAAAATCCTAAATGTCCACCAACCAAGGAGTAGATGAAAAGGTGTGGTTTTTTAGTATAATGGAGTACTACTCAGGCATAAATAAGGGTAAGATGGAGACTTTCATAGGTAAATGGATGTAAGTTGAGACCATGCTCATAAGTGAAATAAATCAGACTCCCCTGTGTAAACATCATATTGTCTCCTTACTTTGAGAAGCTGAAAGAATAAAAAAGATCCAAAAGGTACAATCAGTGCTGCAAAACGGGAAGAAACTGTTCAAAAGGAAAAAGAACTTGGGATGAAGGAAAGGAGAAAAGACAGAAGGGAAAAGAAATATCTGTGTATATACACAGGATGGCTTAGATAACTCTGCTGCTGATGTCAGCTGGTCTACTGAAACAGTAGTTAATGCTTAAATTTATTTTCTCTCTTCTTTTTAATTTTTTGATCCTTCTGCATACTTGCATTTATAAACTGAACAATTAATTTGAAGACAATAATCTGTAATATAACAACCATTGTCGAATTTCTATCATTTTATATAGTGACATTCTGTATCATTTTTAATTTAATTTTTGTTCTCTTTAAAAATAAGGAAAAAGAACAATAACAGTATGCAGTGTATTAATCATTATTACTCTCCTATTGTGTAGTTTTGAAGTTTTGTTTTCCTTTTTTTTCTCTCTAAAATAAAATGTAATGGGCCAGCCCTCAAGACAAAAGATCAGACAAATTGCATACCTTCCTATGGATAGACTTAAGGGATTGATATTCTTTTCTCTTTTTAAAATATATTTAGTACAGAGTCTATGGTCTCACTACACAAATAGGACTTGTTGTGAGCCTCTTATTTTCAGCCTCCCAAGCACTAGGATTAAAGGTGCATGCCACCACGCCCAGTCTTATTCGACACCTCAGTGCACCCCAGAGTTGGGGCGGGCACGAAGGGATTAATATTCAACGTAGGTGTCAATTATCTTGAGAAGGCCAGAAAGAGTCACTAACCCAACCCCCACAGGAAAAGTCCCTGTTCTGTATTCCTTCCCACTTGCCAAGTGACTTGATTTGATTCCCAATTTAGTCAATTTTACTTATGCAATGAAGCTTATAATCTTATTGGTTGACTATAGTTTTGTCCCATCTTGTGTGTATCTAGTGAGTTCCCATGTTTCCCACTTTAAATCTCTCTCATCTTGTAGTTTTGCTCTATAAAAATCCCGAGAAGGCAGGTTCCTTGGCAACCCACTAGAGTCTCCTTCTGTCCCTCTCTTGGACAGAAACTTGCTTTTCTCAAATAAATATAGTCTGTTCTTTAAAAATATTTTTTTTAAAAAAATCATAGAGGAGTCTGTAAAGAATTATTTTTGGAGTCAGTTTCCAAAACCAGCAGAAGTGGGACAGCAACTTTCAGGCTTTATTTGTAAGCTTTGCATTTCAACAAAGAAAAACCAGGGCTCCTATGAGAGGACTTCCTGAGTGGGACCTGCTAGCATACATTCATTCTACCTAGTTCTATTCTGCTTTAACTTTCTACCAAGAGTGTTAAATGTTACAGACAAAGGAAACACATTCCTTTTAGCCTTGCAAAGCAAGGCAAATGAAAGTGGAATGAAACAAATAAAAACACTACCCTTTTTTTTTTTTTTTCATTGTGGAAGTTGAACAGACCTGTTTCTGCCCTAGGTTCTACTGATCAGTTCCTAATGGTGATAAAATATCTAGGCGTCTCTGCGAGAATCAATCTCAGATAAGACTTGGAAAACTTAGCTGAAAGCCCATTGTTAAAAACAAAATGGACTCAGGACTGTCCTGGGAGTTTCAAACACAAGCAGTGCTTCTGGCTCTCAGGATCATGAGCAAGAAAGGACGCACCTTGTCCTGTTAGAAGCCTGGGAAACATTAGTGACATTCAGATCTACTCTCAGAAGTTGGCACTGCTGCCAGGGAAAGACAAGGACACTTACCTCATGCCAGCAGCTGTACATGGCTTCATAGATGCACATGGGCGCCAAGTAAGGGCGATACAGCCGGAAACCTTTTGAAATGGCTTCCACAACTTCGAAGTTTGACTTGTTTTCAAAAGGCATTTTTCCTTCTGTAAAAACCTCCCACATTAACACTCCTACAAACAAAAATGCATGAAAATAAGGATTTAGAGAGAAATGCTTACCTGGAACTGCAAGAACCATTTGCTTTATATTATAAAGCATGATTTTTTTCTCTTCCGGCATAAAGTAATCATTACACAGAATTCTAGCCAGGAAGCAGACTGCACACCTGAGTTTTTGAAGAGGCCTGTGACTTGGAAATAGTTTCAGTAATAACATGCTTTTGTTTCTGGTCTTGAGGGCCTCCTTTCTGAATGAAAATGCTGGCAGTATTTTCATTCCTCGGTACTGCTCATGTACCCATGCCCTGAAATCCTTGAACATTCTGCCATTGCATAGAAAATGACAGATTTGTCAGAGACTTTGTTGCCTGTTAAAACCAAGAGTATCCCAGCCAGTAGATAGCACCTGCCCAACTTTTTACATTGAAAGATAAAGCTACTAAGTAGAGCCCTGGACTGTCTGGCAGGGACCCTGTATAGAAGTATGTATACAATAATTGAGGCATTGATTAATTATTGTAACTCCTTTAAGAATCTATATATTGCCCACAAGACTCAGGAGCATCGCAATCTGGGGGTCCAGTGTGCACAGGCTCAGAGCTTTCCTTGCACTTGGTCCATCTATTTAAGAACATAGGAGGACTCTGGATGGCCCCAAGGACTCTGGTGAGCTAGGTCCACTGGCCTCCAGTGCACAGCAGTGGAACTTGTGTCGGCACTGGTTCAATCTTTCAAAAACTTAGGAGGCTTCCGAGTGGCCCATGGTATCCAAACCCACCACCTACAGTAAAGCTTTGTTGAATATCAGCTCGTTGCCCCTGACTAGTAGTGAGAACCTTGGTGAGGTCTATTCTGTTACCCACTGTACGAGACACCTTACTGGTCTATGCCCCACCACTCTCCCACCAATGCTAACTCTGGGTGATTGTTGGGAACTTCAAAAATGCTAAAATTCAGGAGCAAAAGGCAATCTCAATTCTCTAGCCCACCCAGAACAAATCCTAAAGACAAAGACACACTAGAAATTGGAAATCACATGAAATTTCTGAAATGGTAGCAACTAAAGTAAAGCAGTGAGCCCATCAGACCATGGAAGAAATAATATCAGAAATAATATTTCAGGTCAAAGGAAATGACAACAATCACAAAAGAATTGCTCAACGTAGCTAAAGAACACATGGATAAAAAATGCAGGAGCATAGAAAAATGATGGAAATACTGAATGAACAATACAGGAAAGAATTAGAATGCATGAAACAGATTCAAGCAGATATGCAGGAAATTAAGAATTCTACTGAAAGCTGACAAAACTACTTGAATGAAACTGAAGATAGGCTTTCAGACCTAAAAGACAATGGTGCAGGTAATAAACATGAATGGAAAGATCTCTTAACACTAACAAGGAAATAGGACATAACAATTCAGCAGCTACAAGATGACATAAAGAAAAATAACGTAAGAACAATAGGTGTCAATGAAACAGGAGGAGGCAGCACAAATAACACAGAAGTACTAGTAGAAAATTTTACAAACATGAGAAAAGAACCTGACATACAGTTAAGTGAGGCATATAGAAGTCCAAACAGTCATAATCAAAATAAATCTACAACTACACACACAATAATCAAGGTCTTGGAAACTGAGCAAAAGAACAGAATGTTAAAAGCTGCTAGAAGTCCAGCCTAATAGCTCAGTGAACTAAAGTGCCTGCTTAAGCAGAGCACAGTACGTGGAGTTTGATGCCCAGCAAGCCATGCCAGCCTCACCCAGGGGACGTGCTGAGAAGGCAATTAAGACTGGGCATGGTGATGCACACCTGTAATCCCGGCACTAGGGAGGCTAAAAAATGGGAGAATCACTATGAGTCCTATCTACGTAGTGAGTCCCTATAGACCCTGTAGACCTTGTCCTAACTATAGAAAAATAGATAAACAAATAAAAGCTGCTGGAGAGAATAAACAGATCACTGACAGTGCAAAGCCCTTAAGAATCACAGTAGATTTAGCAACACAAACTATCAAATAAAGAAGAGCTTGGAGTGAAGTATTTCAGGTCCTGAAAGAAAATAGTTTCCAACCCAGATTGATATGCCCTGCAAAACTATGTATCAAATTCAGTGGTGAGGTAAGATTCTTCCATGACAAGGGACTGCTGAAGAAATTGATGACCACTAGACCAATCCTACAACGAGTACTGACAGATATTCTAGAAAGACACAGAAACAACCACAGCTTCAAGAACAACAGAAAGGAACCACCACATGAGCAAGCAAGTAAAATGAGGGGAAAAGTATGGAACTTATAGCAGGAAAATAACATGGCAAAGATAAGTAAATAGTTATCACTTGTAACTATCAATGTAAATGGCTTCCATTCACCAATCAAAAGAAATAGACTACTGGAGTGGATAAAGAAACAAAAATCAACAATATCCTGCATGCAAGAAACACATTTAACTAAAAAGGAAATTCACAAATTAAAAGCCAAAAGATGGAAGCCAATCCTCCTGCCACATGAAGTCAGTAAAAACCAGGGGTAGCTATTCTGTTTGCTGACAATATCAGCTTCAAACCAAAAATTATCCAAAGAGATAAAGAAGGTCACTACATATTGGTTAAGGGAAAACTGCAAGGGGAAGAGATAACAATTATAAATATACATACACTCAATGTAGGAGCACCCACCTAATAAGACAATTTATAAAATACATGAAAAGTCCAATGAGCAATAATAAAACTGTAATAGGGAACTTTAACAGCCACTGGTACAAAGAGATAGATCAACTGAAAAAAAAAATCAGCAAAGAAATAACAGAACTAAGCCAAACTTATGAAAAATTTGATTTAGTAGACCTTTGCAGTGTTTCACCCAGCAACAACAGAATACACATTCTTCTCAGCTGTTCATGAGATGTTCCCCCAAATAGACCATATACTACCACATACAGCATTCTTGAGTAAATGCAAAGGAATTGAAATTATCCCGTGAATACTACCTGACCACAGGGCAATGAAACTGGAAATTATTGACAAAAGAAACTGTAAAAACACCATAAACACATGGAAATTAAGTAACCAGTGGGTCATAGTTAAAATTACAGAAGAAATTAAAAAACACTTACAATCAAATAAAAATGTAGATAAAGCTTACTGAAAGCTTGGGATACAATGAAAGCTGTCCTAAGAGGAAAATTTACAGTGGTAAGTTCACACATCAGGAAAACAAAACAATCCCAAATAAATGATCTTATTCTCCACATTTATGTCCTAGAAAAAGAAGAGCAAATCAAGTGGAAAGACCAAAGAAGGCAGGAAATTATAAAAATTAGAACAGAAATTAACACAATGGAGATGAAAGAAACAATATAGGAACAGGGAGATAGCTCAGTAGGATAAGCACTTGTCTAGAAAGAGCAAGGTCCTGAGTTCAATCCCTGGTACTGAAAAGAAAAAAGAAAAAAAGAAACAACAAAAATAATAAATGAGTCAAAGAGCTGCTTCTTTAAAAGAATAAATAAAATTGGCAAGTTCCTAGGTAACCTAATCAAAGAAAGAAAGAAAGAAAGAAAGAAAGAAAGAAAGAAAGAAAGAAAGAAAGAAAGAAAGAAAGAAAGTGACCAAATTACTGCAATAAGGAATGAAAAGGATTAAATCACTATAGTCCCTGGAGAAATTCAGAAGATCATCAATGCCTACTTCCAGAATCATTACTCTCACAGGGTGTAAAACAGATAAAATGGAAGGTTCCTAGATACATATGAAATGCCAAAGCTGAGTCAAGAAGATATACAAACTCTGAATAATGCAATAACAGGGAACAACATTGAAAATGTAATAAAAACAAACCCCACCAATAAATAAAAGACCAGGTTCAGATGGATTTACAACAGAATTCTACAAGAAATTTAGGGCCAATGAGATAGCTTAGTGGGCTAAACATCACCACATGCCATGCCAGCCCTGCCCACAGGTGCACTGCAATCCCAGCGTTGGTGAGATTGTAAACAGGAGGATCACTAGGGTCAGAGATGTGTAGTGAGACCCTGTGCCAAATACATACATTTTAAAACAAGAAAGAAATTTAGAGAAGACTTAATGCCAACTTTCTCAAACTCTTGTATGAAACTGAAAAGGAAGTAATTCGCCCAAACTCACTCCTGGAGGCAAGTATTACTCTCATTCTGAAAACCAGAAGATCCAACTAAAAGAGAGAATTGCAGACCAATTTCTCTAATGAATATAAATGTAAAAGTCCTCAACAAAATATTACAAAATACAACAAATCATCAAGAAGATTATACATTATAAATAAGTGGGATTCATTCCAGGAATGCATGGATGGTTCAACATACACAAATCCATAAATGTAATACACTATATCAATAGAGCTAAGAACAAAAACCACATGATCATCTCAATAGTTGTTGAAAAAGCTTTTGACAAAGTCTAACTCTCATTCATGATAATAATCCTACAGATAAAAGAATAGATTGTTTATATGTCAACCTGATAAAAGCTATCTATGAGAAACCTAAAGCCAGCATCATACTAAATGGGCAAAAACTGAAAGCCTTCACTTTAAAATCAAGAACAAGAAAAGGAGGTCTACTATCTCCACTCCTATTCAATATAGTTCTCAAAACATTAGCCACAGCAATAAGACAAGAGAGAGAAATAAAAGGAATAAGCACTGGAAGAGAAGTGAAACCATTATTTGAAGATGACATGATATTCTACGTAGAGGATTGCCAAAACTTCAGCAAGAGTCTTGTAGATTTAATCATTAAATTGAGCAACATAGCAGAATACAAAGTTGACAATCAAACATCAGTAATGTTTTTATACACAAACAACAAATACACAGAGAGAGAAATTAGGGAAGCCCTTTTACAATAACATCCAAACAAATGAAATACTTAATAATTAACCTCACAAAGAAAGTAAAAGAACTTATGCAGTAAAAATTATGGTACCCTGAGAAAAGAGACTGAAGAGGATTTGAAACAGTGGAAAGATTGCATGCTCCTGGCTAGGAAGAACCAACATTATGAAAACACCATACTCCCAAAATTGTTACAGAGTTTCAATGCAATCTTGAGTAAAATATCATTATCATACCTCACAGAGCTAGAGAAAATGTTTCTCAAATTCGTTTGGAACCAGAAGAGATCTACAATGACAAAAACAATCCTGGAAAATGAAGGAAAGGTGGGAGGTATCACAATCTCTGACATGAAATTACACTCTAAAGCTACTGTGATAAAATCATCCTGGTACTTGGATAGAGATAGACCTGAGGATCAGTGGAACAGATTAGAAGACACAGACACAACTGCAAACACACTCAGTCACCTTATCTTTGATAAAGGGGTCAAACATATTCTTATTGACAAGATACCCTTGTCAATAAATGGTGCTGTAAAACTGACTTTCCATATGCTGAAAGCTAAAATGAAACTCATGTCTATCACCTCACATGAAAATATGTCAAAATGGATCAAAGATTTAAATATTAGAACAAAAACTAAATCTTCTGGAGAGAAATATAGATAGATATCTTAAAGACATAGAGGTAAGTAGAGAATTCATGCACAAAAAAAAAAAAAAAAAAAAAAAAAAAAAAAAAAAAAAAAAAAAAAAAAAAAAAAAAAAAAAAAAAAAAAAAAAAAAAAAAAAAAAAAAAAAAAAAAAAAAAAAAAAAAAAAAAAAAAAAAAAAAAAAAAAAAAAAAAAAAAAAAAAAAAAAAAAAAAAAAAAAAAAAAAAAAAAAAAAAAAAAAAAAAAAAAA
>PVJA010020833.1:0-12875 GCA_004027025.1 Myocastor coypus | reverse complement strand
CAGGAAAAGAACCAACAACTGGAAGAACCAACAACTGGAATATCATCTTTTAAAGAACTAACAACTGGAATATCATCTTTTAAAGAAGATTCTACCCTTCAAAGGAAATCAACAGAGTAAAAGAAACTCTAAAAACTGGGGGAAAATTATAGCCAACTGTCCCTCTGACAAAGGCCTTCTATCTAGAAATGATTATATACTTTTCAGATGAAGAAATGTAAATGTCAAGTAAATAGATGAAAAAATGTTCAACATCATTGGCCATCAAAGAAATGTAAATTAAAACAACACTCAGATTCCATCTCACCCTAGAAAGAATAGCTAATGTCAAGAAGTCAGTCAATAACAAATGGTGGAGGGGCTGTGAAAAAAAGGAATCTTTCTCTACTTTGGTAGGAGGTCAGACTAGTACAACCACTGTGGAAAATAGTGTCAGACTTCTTTAAAAATGGAGATCCAATTCTAGCCAGCTATTGTCTTCCTAGACATTTTTCAGAAGAACTGAAAACATCATAACACAGCAATATATGTGCACCCAGATGTCCATCAACTGAGGAATGGATAAAGAAGATGTGGTATTTTTACACAACTGAGTATTAATGAGCCATAAAGCAGGACACATTTGAGGCTTTTGTCAGCAAATGGAGGCAACTACAGAACATACTCTTAAGTGAAATAAATCAGACCCGCATATACAAACAGTGTATTGTCTCCTTAGTGTGAGAACCTGAAAGAGAAAATGGAATCAGGAGGGTACAGCAGATACAAGAAAAGGGGAATGAACATATTGAAAAAGAAAGAGTTATTGAATTTAGGAGAAGGACAGGAGAGAGAGTGGGGAAAAGAGAAATCTCTATGTATATAGGTAGGATGGCTTGGATGACTGTACTGTGGATTTCTGCTGGTCCATGTTTTGTCTCCCTTTATTTTGTTAAGTGAAATTCTGTTCCAGTTGTAATTTTTATGTTTTAATGCTATTTTGTACTCTCTTTTTAAAAAATAAAAGAAAAAGAATTTGTATATTTGTTCACTTAACTATTCACCTGTTCTATAAATATTTACTAGATGAAAGGCCAGTCCTGTCTAGAGCTCTAGGATTCCTTGGTGATGTGACCAGTCCATCCACTCAAGAAGCTCACTGTCCAGGTAGAAAGAGGGACAAGTGAAACTCAGTGAGCTCTATTCACTCTGTAATCCCCAAGGGAGGGCCTTGCACTGCTCTCCATAGGTGTCTAAGTTGTGGCCTCACAACTTCTACATGAGACTGGCCTACATCAGAGCCAATGAGATGAACAATACAAACCTACTAAGGACAATAAAGAGTCACTTAAGAAGGTCTGGGTAAAAGTGAATATATACATTACAAATTTATTGCCATGTTTTGAAAATCACCTCAAAGAGCAGACTGCATTATACTTGTGTCTGCAGTGTCTTCTTCTCAATAAAGAATGTGAGTTAATGTAAATATTAGTAAACAGATTCTAAGGAAGACTATATACATGCCCTATAAAACTTGAAGGTAATAAAATGAGGTGGTACCATTTTTAAAAATCCAGGCCTTACAATTACATTATCAATCAATTGAACAGTTAAAAATGATTAAGCTGTTTAGTTAACCAACGAAGTTTATTAAATACATTTGAAATTCAGTAATGGCCTTAAGATAATTTTTAATAAACAATCTGATTTTATTTATGTATTTATTCATTCAATTATTTTTTATATATTTGCTACAGGGTCTCACTACACAGCTTAGACTCAGTGATCTTGCTGTTTTCAGCCTCCCCAGTGTTGGGATTACAAGCATGCACCACCACACCCGGTTGCCATGACCAGCTGGGCACATTTCAGGGTAGGGCCAGCATGGAATGTGGTGCACGGGATAAAACCCCAGTCCCTGCACTTGCCTAAGTAGGCTGTTTAGTCCACTGAGAAGATCATTTTCTATCAAGTCAGTGGTATGGAAAACTTGGCCAAGTTTGCTTTCTCAGTCAATACATACCTTACAGAAATTGCTAATTCATGAAGGAAAAGATTCAAACACAAACTTATGTAAGAATGTGTGTAACACCCATTGCCAAAAACAATCTGGATATGACTAGAAAACAAAGGAAAGCACAGATACAATAAGACATTTTCTCTGTTTTCTTTCTTTCTTTTCCTTCTCCTCCTCCACTTCCTCCTTCTTTTTGTATTTTAGGGAAGGATCTACAGGATGTTCAGGGTCTCACTAATAGATCTGACTCATACTGATCTGCCTGTTTATAGCCTCCCAAGAGTTGGGATTACAGGCATGTACCACCATGCCCAGTTCCAATTTCCATCTCAGTACACCCCAGAGGTGGGGCTGGCATGGGAAGCCCAGGGATTGAACCCTGATCCCTGTGCCTATTTTGCAGGAATAAGACAATTTCAAGATGCTATATTAAGAAATCAAAGCTATACAGAACTATTATCTACTATGTTAAATCAAGTTTCATCAAACAAACATCAAATGTACTTACCAAATGACCAGACATCAGATTTACTGCTGTATTTATTGAAATGAAAAACTTCAGGAGGGGACCATTTGACTGGGAACTTGGCTCCAGAAGAACTGATGTATTCATCATCCAAGACGTACCTGCAGCCATTCAAAGCACATTGTGTTAATCACCTCTCACTCTTACTTCAAATCCTTTTGCTTATCTATGAGTTGCTAAAAGACAGAGTATTTTACTCTAAAACAGCTCTGTACACTTTCTCTTCTTGTTAGCAAATTGTGAAATTATCCCATATAGTTTCCCCACAAATAAGCTTCATTGTGTTTAATTTGATTGGGTTTCTGAAAAATGTAACAATTCATGAAGCCAAAATATAGTATATAGTTAATGATTTTTATGTGCTACATCCCTAACTCTGAAAAGAAACCTGTATGCTGTAACAACAACTATGATTTTTTTTAAAAAATGCTCTTCTTACATTAGAAGAGAATAAATTCAAAGTTAGACACAATATTTTCTTTAATATGCATATGTTTAATGTGAAAAAGTGGATGAGAATATATTAACACATTATAGTGGATGTGAAAAAAATCCCAAATATATTAAAATGGCCCTATGTAAAAAGAAATTGGGAATAATTACAATCTCCTTTTAAACAACAAAATATATTAAATACCTTCTATTTTTTTTGATAATTGTATGTAGGACTAGGCTAGTGCCCAGAATCTGGAGAGGGCAGGAAATATCTACTGTGAGCTAATTGCTCCTTGAGTGTACAATACAATATTCTTAAATTCATAACGTTGTCTCCATATGCCTTATGCAAACACCTTATTCTACTCTTACACCCTCTTTTATTGTGTCTAAGATAACTTTACTTACTTGAAGATAAAAAATAAATAATAGAGAACAAAAGGAGAAAGCTGTTTTCCATAGATTTGGTGTTCCTAAAATATAGACTTTTGGGGGAAGAGTTCAATTATCAACAAGTCATTTGGAAAAATGGTTCATGAATGAGAATGAAATCTCAGCACTGCCACCTATCCTTTTGGAAAAAGTTCCTTTGAGTTAGTAGGACTGGGAAAGCAGCAAGCAAAGGGGAGGTGTATTAGACACTGGTGGGTTATTGATTTAGGATGTTGGGCTTCCTACCCTTTAGGAGCTGTTCAGGACACTTAACAGGGAATTTCTCAATCACACATGAGGCTGGCAGGGCTTAATATTGAAACAGGATATGTGCTATCTTTCCAGTAGAGGCCCTGGGAAGACAGAGAGTCCAAACAAACAATAACAACAAAAAGGCATGTGGGCATGGCTAGGAAAGCACAGCCCTAGCCCCATGGCGTTCCTGGTCATAGGGAATGGCAGCTCTGAAGGAGCTGTGCAGAGGAGTTGTAGTCACCTGGGTGGCTGGAGGTTGGACAGCCATACCCAAGACAGAAGGACAGTGGCTGCAAAGATGCTGCGGTGGGGACAGCGGCTGAGCCAGTAAGCCAGCACCTTTCCAGGATGCGGTCCTGGGAGAGACTGGGGCTTTGATGCTAAGGAAAGTCAGGGAGAAGTCCTGAGTGAGTGTCTGCTACATTGCTAGCACCCAAGAAAAGTGGGCACAAAATATCAGCTATGAATTGTAGAAACAGATGGCTAGATTTTTCACACTCTTCAGTTGTAGAGTTAAACTACTAAACTTGATAATAGAAGTGTTTGACGATGACCTAGAAAAATTTGATTGCTTTCCTTTTCTTTGAAAAACATAGACTTACAAGAAAAGCACTTTTCTTAATCTTAAACACATGATTAATCTTAAACACATAAATGTCTGTGTAAAATAGAATATACATAGCTAGACATATAAATATGTACAGCACATACCTTGTCATGCCAAAGTCTGAAATTTTTACTATACAGGTAGAACTGACCAAACAATTTCTCGCTGCCTGTAGAAAGAAAACATAATGCAGTTGAGCCTACAAGTTTTTCTTTCAAAAGCTTCTTCTCCCATTTGGCTCATGTACTTGAGCCCCGTACCATGTCTGGGTAGACAGCCTTCTTGCTTGGGAGGGTGGCAGCTGCCTGCAGCATGTGTGATTTAACAACCTGCCCTTATGGGCTGGCTTTTCATGATTCTTCAATAAAACACAAAACTGTTAACACTTTTGCTTTTAAAAATACTGTCTTAAAAAAAATTTAGCCTTTTTCAAGAAAGGACCTGAGAAAGATAGAGATGGATTCAGCCTAACAGATGACAAACTATCAATCATGGCATAAATGAAATACAGTAATATACATGAGACCAGGCATAGTCATTTCATACCTTTGGAATCTCCAGCAGGGAATATAAACTAAGTCATTATATTTGGTAAACATACATTTATGAAATATAGTTATAGTGATAATTTTATATTTCTTAAAATTACTGCAGTGAACCAAGTGTAGTACTATCTAGCTCAGAAGCAACATATTCAGTACCAAAACAATCTATTTTTTAGCAAATTGGTCAAAAATCATTAATTTTGTTATTTAACCTCACAGAGGTGACTGGTGTGAGAGAATTTTTTTCATCTCAGTGCATTTGCGGTTTAATGGGTCCAGTAACAAAAGCAAGAAACGTGAAATGGTAAGCCAGGGAGCCTGCTTCCAAGATACCAGCAGGCCCCAGCAATGGCCCAAAGAAACAGCACTGGGAAGCTCTTGACAGGAGAAAGGCTCCTTTGTTATTTGATATATTTTACCTGACACAAATGTAAGGGAAATAGAACGCAAAGAAAATGAGTGATTAAGGAAGAACCAAAGATAGGAAGATCTGTGAGAAGCCATGAGGAGCCAGTAAAGGTGTTACACAATTGGGTTTTGAGTTATAATCCTTACTGGGAAAGATAAACTTGCAGAGGCCAGGAAAGTGCACTAGGTGGAATTGATGATTTCCATCCATTCAGATTTTGTTCTATCACTCCCGTGTGTTGCGTCCTGGGAAATGTACCACGAGAAATGAAAAACGATGGCTTAACTCTAGTGACAATAGTTAGCATGGCAGAGCTCTCCTATGGGCCAGGCATGGATGGCCTCAAGTGCTACATGAATTACACAGAAATTCATGGGATCTCTCCCAACAAACCCACAAGAGGGAAATGTTATAGTTAGTACTATTTCCTGGTTAACAAGGCTGCCCACAATCACACAGCCAGTAGAAGAGATAATGTCTAACTGAGGCCATCTAACTTTAGAGCAGTGGTTCTCCACCTCCACGGTGGAACTCACCAGAGAAATTTTCAAACTATAGTGATTCCTTGATGCCATCCTAAGAGACTCTCACTTAGTTGGTCTGTGGAGCGCCCTGGGTATGGTGGTTTTTCTCAGAGCGCCTAAGTAATTCTAATGCACAGCAAAGTTTGAAGTTTGTGAACCTTTGCTCACAGCTTCCGTTTTGGTAACACTGAACTCCATAGCTTAGAAGTCTCAGCCATGTAGAATCCAGTCTTAATGAAGAACATAAACAACTATTAGATGAGCAATAAATGCCATGGTGATCCTAAGCTGTGGGGCGTATGTCCTCCCATTACACTATGCTTCCTTTCCCCCTCCATAATATGTCAAATTGGATGAGAAATACTGCAATTTGCTCTTTGAGGGTAACAGAAACACGAGATTACTTCCAAGTGCCAGCATCAGGGATTTCTTAGAGTATTCCAAGTGCTCATTTGAATCAATTTTAAAATTTAGAAATAATATGTGGACAGATGAAGAGGACTAGTCCCAATATCCTGAATAAATGTGGCCTGGAGAGAATGCATTGTTCAAGGAGAGATAGCAAGACAAAGAAGTCCTGGTATCAGCATTTGGCTTGGCACAAGATTGTCGTTTTTAAATAGGATTTTTTTTTAAGAATGCAATGCTTTTATTGGCCAATAAACTGAGAGCTCATTTCTGGATGTTTCTTTATCACATATACTTCATTTTAGGAAAAAGCCCTATAAGTGGCAACCACCTAGTCCTCAGACTCTGATCCATCCTCATCTTGATTAATCTGGAAGTATCAGAGTTCGTAAGTCTCTTTGTCAGATGCAACCACGAGAAGCCAGTCATGAAGATTATTCTTTTTAAGATACTTCTTGGTAAGGTATTTCAAGTATCTTTTGGAGAACTGTTTCTCGGAAATAACTGTGATCTTACTCTTGAATCATTCAATGTGAACAACATTCCCAAGGTTTCCAGTTTTTCCATTGACTTTAACCTTCTCCCTCAGAAACTGTTCAAAATTTCCAGAGTCAAAAATTCCATCTTCTAATGGATGGGTAAGGTCCAAATTAAACTTCCAGGTTGACCTCTTATGCTTCTTGTCTTTCTGCGGCGCCATCTTGACAGCAGCAGGAAGCTGAGAGAACAAATAGGAATGTTCTAAGCCCTGCAGGACAGGGTGATTTGAGCTTTGTGGTCTTCTCAATAATGCAGCAATGTTCTCACAATACTGTCAGAACCAAAGCACTCACATGCTGGGCCAATTTCAACCCTGGGTAAGAAATGCAGGAATCTGTTGGCTGTATCTCCAGTGCTTAGCAGAGTGCTCAGCTTACTCTAGACACTGGGTACATGTCTGAGTAATGGTAACCAGAGAAAAAGAGGGAAGGAATGAAGAAGGAGAATGAAGAAGGAAGCAAAGAAGAGAAGGAACGTAAGGCATTTTTAGGTAATGAGTTAGGTGGTTATGTATTTTGAGGGGTATTTACAAAAGAGCATCAATGGGCAACTTAAAAAAACTTTCACTTTACAAAAAATTTTGAATCAATAGGGAAGTGTTTAAATATTAAGGCAAAGGATATACTCTTCCAACTATTGAAGTAACTGTCATGACCTTCCAAATATAGGTGTACTATGTAGCATGACAACTGCATGCGCACCATACTTACTAAATCTCTGTGAATACAGCAGTTCTTCTCCAGATATTCCATCCCTTCACACACATCCTGGCACACACTCAGCAGCATTTCCTTCCTGAACTTTCCTCTTCTTGCCCTGAGGTAGTTGAGCAGACAGCCATTCTCCAGGAACTCCGTCACAATATAAAGGGGCTTCTGCTGGGTACACACCCCGTAGAGCTGAACTAGCCTGGGATGTGACAATTTCCTGTAGAGGGAAAATATGTGCATTGAAAAGTATTTGAGACCGGAACTCAGCCCCCACCCTCAGCAGCCCAGACGAACTGACAGACTGTCCAGTGGGTATGCAGTTAGGACCTCTCTGCCTGAGCCCTCACACAGCCACTGGAACTCTGCCCCTACCCATAGCTCGCGACTAGCAGCATGTAGGCACGAACAGTAGGCCTGAACCCTTGTGCCACCAGAATTTCTACCTCACACAGAACCCGGCTATGGTATCTGCGGTGGAGCCCCACAGCAAAATTCCCTGCAGAGAGGCTGGGGGTCAGACCCTATCGACTAACCCAAGAGCTGAGTTTCTTGCCAGAGGAGCACATCGGGCTTTCATCCAAAAGCTACACCAGGAAGAAGCTGAGCACAGCAGTCTGACCCCGCCAGGCACATCTGGGCAAGATCAAACTTGATAGATCCAGACTCAAATTTCAGTAGGCACTAATGACAAAACTTCACCACAGTTCACGAAAGGTCAAAGGTCACTGATGTACAGAATGATACGGACAAGGAGCAAAATGCAATCTCAGATCCCAAACCCACCCAGAACAAATACTATAGAAGAAAGTGGGAATCATCCAGCCAAAATATCTGAATTAATAGTGTCTGAAGTAAACAAACAAATGCAGAAACATAGAGGAATTTGGATCGGAGATAATCTCTGAAGTGAAAAAAGAAATCTCTGAATTAATAGAGTCTGAAGTGAAAAAAAAATGACTGCAGAAAAAGAATAGAGGGAATCAGATGAAAAATAACCTCTGAAGTAATAAAAGGCATCTCTAAATTAATACTGTCTGAGTAGAGGAAGAACTGCAAAAAGGTAGAGAGGAAATGAGAACAGAAATAATCTCTGAAGCAGAAAAAGAAAGGAAACTATAATGAAAGCTTTAATAAATATCTATAAAGTAGGCACTGATAAATTAGAGGAGAATAGAAAAATGATAGAATCCTTGAATGAGAAATATAGGAACAAAATAGATTGCATGAAACAGTTTCAAAGAGATATACAAGAAAATAAAATCTCAATAAAAAGCTGGCAACACCATATGAATGAAAGTGAAGATAGAGTTTCAGATCTTGAAGACACAGTCACAGCTAGTGAAAAGGTAAGAAAGCATCTCTTAAAAACAACGAGAATGCAGGAAAAAAAATAATTCAATAATTTGCATCAGCAAAAAGGAACAACGTGAAAATAATAGAAGTCAAAGAGAAAGAAGGAGTCAATACAAAGGACATAAAAGAATGAGGCCAGAAGTAATAGCACAAAACTTCCCAAATATGAGAAAACAATTGGACATTCAAGTAACTGAAGCATACAGAACTCCAAATAACATCAACTCAACTACTACAAAAGTGAGCTCAAGGCCAGCCTGAACTGCATAGCGAGACCCTGTCTCAAAAAGACCAAAAAAAAAAAAAAATCAACTCAACTAAAAATACACCCAGACATATAATAGTCAAGATCCCAGAAATCCAGGAGAAGAATAATATACTAAAAGCTACTAAAGAAAGGAAACACATCACATTACAAGGAAAATCCATCAGATTAACGGCAGATTTTTCTTCACAAACCCTGAAGTCAAGAAGACCAGGGAGCAGAGTGCTTCAAGTCCTCCAGGAGAACAAATTCCAGTGCACACTGCCATACCCTGCAAAACTCTCTTTCAACTATGAGAGAGAAGTGAAATACTTCTATGACAAGGAAAACCTAAAGAATTTCATGGTATCAAAGCCAACCCTACACAGACTACTAAAAAATATTTTAGAGAGGGACTAAAATGACCTGAATTCTATTAATGAGATCAGAAAGAACACACCAAATAGGGCAACCGATTAAACAGGAGAAAAAGGAGTAAACAGTAGTAAATAAAAGACATGTCAATCATAAGTCAATATATTTCAATTATAATCAACGTAAATGGACTCAATTCTCCAATTAAAAGAAATAGACTGGCAGAGCAGATAAGGAAAACAATACTATATGCCCCAGTATCTCAAAGCAGGAGTAGCAATCCTGTTTGCAGACAGTCTAAACTTCAAACCAAGATCGATCAAGTGAAATAAAGAAGGCCACAACATACTGGTTAAGGGAAAAGTTCAAGATGAAGAGGTAGCACACACTCATACATATGTTTGCACCCAACATGGGAGAACCAAGTTATATAAGACAAATCTTAAAGGACATGAAAAATCTAATAACCAATATCACAATCTTAACAGGAGACCTCAACACCCCTTTATCCCAAAAAGATAGGTCAAGCAGACAAAAACTTAGCAAAGAAGTAGCAGAACTGAACCAGAACTTGGAACAACTGGACTTCGTGGACATACACAGAGTATTCCACCCAACGACTTCTTTATACACCTTTTTTTCAGCTGTACACAGGACATTTTCTAAAATAGAACACATACTACTAGTACGTAGGTCATGCTTAAGTATATGCAAGAAAACAGAAATTATTCAATGCATATTATCTGACCACAGTGCTATGAAACTGGAAGTAAATGACAACAGAAATCACAAGAACCTGAGATATATATGAAAATTAAATAACACCCTTCTCATCAACCAGTGGGTTACAGGTGAAATTAAACAAGAAATTAAACAATATTTACAATTTAATAAAAATTGAAGCACATCCTGCTGAAATTGATAGGATGCAATGAAAGCAGTTCTTAGAGCAGTGGTTCTCAACCTTTCTAATGCCATGACTCCGCAATACAGTTCCTCATGTTGTGGTGACCCCAAACCAAAAAATAATTTTGGTGGCTACT
Source organism: Myocastor coypus (assembly GCA_004027025.1). Taxonomy (NCBI): domain Eukaryota; kingdom Metazoa; phylum Chordata; class Mammalia; order Rodentia; family Myocastoridae; genus Myocastor; species Myocastor coypus. The sequence goes on along the minus strand of PVJA010020833.1, from coordinate 2,473 downwards.
TCAAAACCGTAATTTTGCTACAGTTATGATTCGGAATGGCTTTAGGCGACCCCTGTATTTGGGTCATTCGACCCTGGCCGGGGTCACAACCCACAGGTTGACAACTGCTGTCTTAGAGGGAAATTTATATCTTTACACTCATACATTAAGAAAACAGAATGGGAACAAATAAATACTCTTATCTAGCACCTAGACAGACTAGAAAAGGAAGAGCAAACAAAACCGAAAGCCCAAAAACAGGAAGAAATTACAAAGATTAAAGCAGAAATTAATTCAATTGGCACAAAGAAAACAATACAAAGAATAAATGAATCAAAAAGTTGGTTCTTTGAAAGATTAAATAAAATTGATAAGCCCCTAGCGAACTTCATCAAAAAAAGGAAAGGAAGGACTCAAATTCAAGCAACAAGAAATGAAAAGAGTGAAATTATTTCAGATCTAGCAGAGATTCAGAGGATCATTAATAGCTACTTTGAGAAACTTCACTTTCACGGAATTTTTTTTAATGAGCAGAACATATTTATTGAGGGAAAGAAACCTCCTGTCTGAGAGAGAAACAGGAGGGGTGCCCTGAGTGTGTATCCCCAGGAAGCTGTATCTTCCAGGGACTTTTATAAAGAAAACCACTCAGTGTGGCGGGTCTAAGGTGGAAACCATGGAAACTCACTTAGGTGGGCATATACTTTCACAAAAGTGAAGACACAGATGAAATGGAGAGGTTCCTAGAAAGGTACAAATTACCAAAACTGAAATAAGAAGATACAGGAACTCTCAATAATCCAATAACAGCCAATAAAATATAAAATGTAATATGAATACAGTGGGGTATTTTTGTTTTGTTTTGTTTTGTTTCTGTGGAACTGAGGTTCAAATTCATGATCTTGCACTTTCCAGGCAGGCACTTGTGCTATGGAGCTATCTCCCCAGCCCCTAAAATGTAATAAAAAAAATCCATTGACATGGTAAAGTCCAGGTCCTGATGGATTCACCACTAAATCTACAAGAAATTTATACAAGACATAGCCCCAATACTCCTCAAACTCTTCAATGAAATTGAAAATGAAGCAATCCTCCGAAAATCATTCCTAGAGGCAAGTATTACACTGATACCAAAACCAGAGAGAGATGCAATTAAAAAAGAGAACTGCAGGCCAATTTTTCTCATGAACATACATGCAAAAATCCTCAATAAATCCTCACCAATAGAATACAGCAAATCATCAAGAAGTTTACACACCACGACCAGGTAGGATTCATACCACAGATGCAAAGATGGTTTAATATATACAAATCTATAAACATAATGCACTATATCAAAAAGAGCCAAAGCCAAAAGTCACATGATTATCTCAATTGATGCAGAAAAGCCTTTAAGAAAGTCCAAACTTTCCTTTTAAGAAAGTCCAAAATTGGAATAGAGGGCCTCTTACCTCAATCTGATAAGAGCTACCTATGACAATCCAATGGCTAGCATAATTCTCAATGGCGGAAAGCTGAAATCTTTTACTCTCAGATCTGGTACAAGACAAGGATTTCCTCTATCACTACTCCTATTCAATATACTTCTGGAATCATTAGCTTCAGCCATTAGACAAGAGAGAGAAATAAAAGGAATAAGTATAGGTAAAGAAGTTAAACTATCATTATTTGCAATTGACATAATAATCTACTTGGAAGACCCAAAAAACTCCACCAAGAAGCTGCTAGAATTAATATGCAAATTCAGAAGCATAGCAGGATAGCAGGATACAAAATCAACACACAAAAGACAATAGCATTCCTCTACACAGATAACAAACACACTGAGAGAGAAATTAGAGAAACAATACCTTTTACAACAGCAATGAAAAGAAAATGAAATACTTAGGAATTAAGCCAACTAAAGAAATAAAAGATCTATTCAATGAAAACCACAGTGCTCTGAAAATATAGATCCTAGAGGATTTCAGAAAATTGAGTGATGTTCCCTGCTCCTAGATAGGAAGAACCAAAATTGTGAAGATGACCATACTCCCAAAATGGTTATACCGATTTAATGTAATCCCTATCAAAATACCATCAACATACTTCACAGAACTGGAGAATACATTCGTAAAATTTATGTGGAACCAGAAAAGACCTAGAAATCCAAGGACAATCCTGAGCAACAAACATAAGTAAGACAGGAGACATTACAATTCCAGACCTAAAGCTATACTACAGAGATACTGTGATAAAATCAGCATGCTGGGGCCTGGCAGGATTGCTCAGTGGTGTAAAGTGCCTGCTTAGGAAAGCTTGGGCGGCTACAGGGACCACGGTTCGATCCCTGGCACCATATGCTTTGCCAGCCCTGCCCTCAGGGCAGCTGAGCCGGCCATAAAAACAAACAAACAAACAAAAGTTCTGAAACAAGAAAAAAAATTATAAAAAAATCAGCATGCTATTGGCAAAAGAAGAAGAAGAAGAAGAAGAAGAAGAAGAAGAAGAAGAA
>PVJA010020832.1:0-36465 GCA_004027025.1 Myocastor coypus | reverse complement strand
AAAAAAAAAAAAAAAAAAAAAAAAAAAAAAAAAAAAAAAAAAAAAAAAAAAAAAAAAAAAAAAAAAAAAAAAAGAGTTCTCAGCATTCTCTGTATTTGAGTGGTAGAGATTCATCCAAAGGTAACTGTTTTTACTTCTAAATATGTTTAAAGTTGTCAAAAAATAATTGTACATAAGAGTTCAAATTATGATAACTTAAAGGGTGAAGTAAATCAAATATTCATTAATGAATGAAACAGTAAATTAAGGCAAATGCAAGTGAGTAATGAATGACTTATACAATTTTGCTACAATGTGGATAGATGTATAAAACATTATGCTCACCAAATAAATTCAAACATAAAAGATTATGGAGCATATAATTGTATTTTGTACGTAACATATAAAATAAGTAAATATCTAAGACAGGTTGGTGGTAGAAAGATTGTAGAATGAAACAATTATTTAATAAACATGATTTTTTTCTTCAGTACATAGAAATGATTTGGAATCAGATATAATGGTGGCACCAAATTTTGAATATATAATATATTAAATGACATCAAATAGTGTATTTTACAATTGTCTTTTGTAAACTTTTGTTTAAGCGCATGCAGAAAAACATGCACACATGCAGGCACTTTAGGAGATAACATTTAGACTGATGTGTACCCATTTGAAAATTTTATGTGGATTAATAAAAATATTAGTGTTTATCTAAAAGCATAATTCATTTATTAACATTTGGCTTTTACTACTGACACTTTGTGTGGTATGTATATGTATGTGACATATGTCAGTACATAGATATGTGTGTGGAAGCAGACACAGTCTTGTTCACTACCTTTCCTTTGCCCCATTCCCACTCTGTGATGATCATCTTTCAAGGGTCCTCAACCCATTAGTCTCATGAGATCAATTCACTGATCATATTTCCAATCTTTTTTTTTATTTTATGAAAAATCAAACAAATTTTAATTCATAACAAATAATAAGAAAATAATGACAGCTATAAGACTGTGCATCATTATCTTCAAAGTAATTACTCAAAGAACAAAACATAGTTCTGTGTTTCTTTGTTCATTTTTGTTTTCTTTTTTAATGGCTGGCTCAGCCTACTCTGAGGGTGGGGCAGGTGTAGCATGTGGTGCAAGCCATCTAACTGTGATCCCTGGGGTTGCCTAAGCTTTCCTAAGCATGTGCTTTAGACCGCTGAACCATCTTGCCAGCCCCAAAACAGTTTTAAAATAAAATGTGAAACTTATCACAGAACACTTCTGAAGTTCACAAGAAGAGAAATATCTTCTCCCTGTAGAGCCTATGACATAGTACTCATACCATACATAAATGATACCTAATTGTGAAATAAATGATAGCTAGATATGAGGTAAGGCATCACACCACCACCCCTAGTGTAAAATCTGTGCATAATTTACCTGGCAGATAGATGGTTCTCTGCATTAGATAACTGGTTTTATCCGAGACAACAAATCCTTGAGTTTTCAAGACAGTGGTAATATCACACATTGCAGCAAGGCCATTAGTGGTGTTGAGGGGCAGACTTCACCATGATGACTCCCAGAGTCTGGGCCATAAAGGTTATAAAAGATATAGCTGTTTTATAAGAAATTTATGTGAATTTCAAAATGGAAAGAATACTTGTGATTACAAGTTTTCTGAGAAGGAAAGGAGAGGAACTGTCCCCTTGACTTTTTGTATTATTGTTATTCTATTTCATGAATACTTGTTTGCCATACATGAAGTTTACATTTATCTTGCGGGATGGTCACATGGACATAACACAGCTAGTTTCTTTTTTTCAGTTCCCTTTCCCTTACTCATTTACTCTCCCCATGCCTAAATCCCTGTTCCATGTTTTTACTCTTTCTCATTACTCTATCTTAGCTCACAATATGACATGTAGCATCTTCCTTAACTGACATACTTTGCCTTCCCCTCCTCTTTCCTCTCTCCTCCGTCTCCTGGGCCTTTTCCCATTTGCAAGAGAATAACCCACGGTATAATTTTCTACCAAGCCTTTTTCACAGTTCTTGTTTGTACCTTGCCTTATCAGTGAGCATGGTAATATGGCATCTTAGCCTGTGTCTGATGTATTTCAAACAGCATTACATTTCACATGTGCACTTATTTTCCTAAAAAAGTCTTGGATCCATCGTTCTTTATAAACTTATATTAGTCTATTATGTAGAGATAATATATATGCTTTTATCCTTCAATCTTTTGTGAGGCTTGCATGCTGATTTCAGGATTTAGCTAATATAAACAGTGCCGTGGTAATCTCTGGTGTGCGTGCATCACTAAGGTATGCTGTCTGAAATTCTTCAGGGCAGATCCTACATGGAGAATAGCTGGTATATATGAATTGCAAACTTCAGTTCATTGTAAAATCTTCATACTGATTTCCATAATGATTGTAATAGTTTACATTCCCACCAACAGTGTAGGAGAGTTCCTTCTTTACCCTAGCCACACCAGCATTTATTACTCTTAATGATTGGCATTCTTTCTTTGTGATTCTTTCCTGTTTAAGATAGAATCTTAGCCTTTTTTTTTTTTTTTTTGTGGTACCAGGGGTTGAACTCAGGACCTTACACTTGCCAGGCAAGCACTTATTTCACTGAGCTTTGTCACTGGACCCTCTTAGCATTGTTTTAACATGAATTTTTCTAACGGTAAGCAATGTTGAGTACCGTTTTTATATATTTGTTAGCCTTTTAAGCATGTTGTTCTTAGAAGTGTCTATTCATTTCAGTTGCCCATTTTTCTTGACTGAATCTCTCTCTCTCTCTCTCTCTCTCTCTCTCTCTCTCTCTCTCTCTCTCTCTCTCTCTCTCTCTCTCTCTCTCTCTCTCTCTCTCTCTCTCTCTCTCGGTACCAGATACTGAATTCAGGACCTGCGCTTGCCAGGCAAGCACTTATGCCATTGAGCTATCTCCCTGTCCCCCCACCTTTTTTTTTAACTGAGTCTCAAAAAGAATGAAGCCTCTTAAATTTATGTTTTCACATTTGTCAAAAAAATACCAGAAAAACATAGATATTCTTGTTAAAACCAAATGCCTCATATGTTTAGCCTAAAAATATTAAAAATTGTTATTGCATTTGTAATCAAAGTTGATGCAAACTGTACTTACTGTTCAAATAAGGTATCTTTTTCAAGGAGATCAGCATCATCATTGAAGCCCTGAGTGTAATAGTGGGAAGTCAGCAGAGGAATTTCAAACTGAGTAGCAAAGATGATTAGGAACCCTTGCTATTGCATCGCAGTCCCAGAAAAATGGCTTCTACTGCCTTCGTAGTACCTATTTCCACTCTCCTAAGTCACAGCACTGTAGACATCCAACAGAGCCATAACTCTGTGGTAAATGTGTACTGATTACACATGGTAGGCAGCAAATATCAAGTACGCTAGGTGCTAGAGTTTGGTTATATATAGAACTAAGCTTCATAATCCAAAAGACATGTCAGAGCCAATGAGACAGCTCAGGAGAATGAGTGCCTGCTTTGGAACGCTCAGAGAGAGGTTCGATCGCATGTCCAGCATGCCATAACACCCCTGGCACGTCCCACTCAGGTATGCTGAGCTGACAACCAAGTTCGGGCATGGTGGCGACACCTGTATTCCCAGTGTTGGGTGTGCTGAAAATAGAAGGATCACTACAAGTCCGAGCTGTGTAGTGAGACCTTATGCCAAATACATAAATGAAAGAAATAAAAATAAAAAAGATAATTCACTGCACTCACAAACACAATGATAAATGTACAATATCATTGCTGAGCGACTTCAAACATTAATGCAATTTCGTACCATCAATTGTCGCTAACTTGCAGCCAATGTTGAGCAAGGACAAATGTGAAAAAGAGTAATAGTTCTATCTGAAGCCGCTGTTGATATTTAATGATTCAGGAAAATTAACTAGACTTAAAGTTTCTACAGAAAGTAGTGAGAATTTGTGGAAGTCTGAAAGTGCAAATAAGACCACAGCTGAGATCCTTAGACTCTGGTGAAAGTCTTACCTTTCTAAGTAGAAAATTATTTTACAAATAACATCTTATCTCCTGTAGATATTAGCAGAGACTGAGCCCTGAATCTCCATAGGCCCTCAATCTCCATGGGCCATCTCATTTTAAATATATTGAACCATTTGCAGATTTCTACATCTAATTGATGTTCAGATGAGGTAACTTAAAGTTGTTATAGTCAAAGTAGGACATTTTAAATGTACTTTTTTGGTGGGGACAACTTTAAACTTATTTCATAAAGGAATATAATAACTACCTATAAATTTCAAGTATAATACTCCACTTAGTACATCTTACAATAATTTGGACCATTTGTAAAATATATATATATATATATATATATATATATATATGTAATGACTATATTTGTGGGTTATATGAATGGGAACCTAAGTTTTATTTAAGTTTCCTTGGCTTTTCTTCTATTCAGGCATTTCATAAGATTCCATATCACATGGTGGAGTCCAGTCTCCTCATTTTACTTTTGAATACAACAGTTGATAAGATTAAAATATACTGACTAGAGAAGTATTGTGTAGGATATCCCTCAATGGACAGTTATTTTGTCTTTTTCCACATGATTAGATATGATGGTCTAGATTTTGGAGAGGACCATAGAGATAGTAAGGATACTATTCTAATCGAATGTGTCAAAACTACATACACTCCTCGTGCTATATCAGTGTTAACACTAATATTGACAATCTGACTGAAGAAGGATGCGTCAGATTTTCCCATTGTGTATTACTCTTTTTTTCTATTTTCACATTTTGTTTAAAGCTATCACACACAGTTCACATCTAAGGAGTGGGAAATCACATTACTTTTACCTATGGTCAGAGTAGGTACACATGATTTTTGGAGACCCTGAGCATGGGAAGTTTTATTTATGATTTTTTTTTTTTTGTATTTTTTAAAAGTTTTTTTTAAAGGTTTTTTTCCTGTGTGTGGATGTGCAGGATCTCATTATGCAGTTTGGACTAACGGCAATCCTCCTGAGTTCTGTCTCCCTAGTGTTGGGATTACAGGCATGCACCACCATGCCCAGAGTCTATAGCCGGCTCAGTGCACCTGGGCGCAGACCAGCATGGCATACAGTGTCAGAGATCGAACCCTGGCCCCTGAACTTATCTAAGGCAAGCATTTATTTCTCAACATAATATAGACTAATGTATCATTAAAATTAGGGTTTATTTCTCCATTTCTTTATTTTGCTCCCATTGGTCTAGTTTGGACATCGGGACCCATTCAGTTGGATCATTTAGTATGTTCCATTCATTTGTTAGCCATTTCTTAGGTTGTATTTTTCTTTTCAACACATTCTTTATGTAACCAGAAAATGGTTCAGGATCATTATCTATAATACTTTCTATATTCATTCTGAAGTCCTAAAAGTATCATTTTTTAGTAGGTTTGTTTGTTTTATTGGAGGACAGCATCAGAAACTGGAGTCTCTGCGTGAGTTGTGCTCACTATTTCTGAGTGCTGTTGATCGTAGAAGCTCTTTGCTGGCAGAAGTGGATGTCTATGCACTCATATGCCAGCGCTTCTGGGCATGATGATCCACACCACAAGTTCATTAGCACATGATTTCATAGCAATGTGTGTACCTAATTTACTTCCGAAAGACTGAGTGTGGAAAGCCCACATGAGGATTATTGACAACAGCATTAAAAAGAAAAAATAGCAAGGAAGACAGCATGCTAATTCACCCAGAGAACTGGCTTTCCTGCTCTGAACTCAGATGTTCTCCTCATCAGGGGAGCTCAGGTCCTCACTGTCACTGAGGATGGCTGAAGTTCTGCTCTGTGGAGCACTGGTCCCTATCTTGAGCATTGCTTCATGGCTTCAGTGCAGATCCTTCAGCTTGCTGACACAGATTGTTCATCCCAATAGCACAGACTTCCCAACTTCTACCACTGACATTTGGGCCTTCTCGGGGCAGATCCTGGATACAGACTTGTGTGAGTCACTGTCATGGGCTCTCTATTTTAGCTAGGCTCATGCAGGGAATTGTTGTGAAGCATAGGTCTCCACCTGGGTTATTTGGACCTCTAGTACATAGATACATCTCTTATACTTTGCAGTTTGCTTTTTGGGTGAATATTACTTAAAAATCTTATAAATTATGTATCCTGTTTTAAATCTTTTCCCTTCTGAATCTTGAATATAACACTATCCCCTTTCTCTGCTTTGTCTATAAACTATCACTTTAACAGTACGAAAATTGACTTGAAGGGAAGCTTTTCACAAGCAACACAGACAAGTTTCTCTAAACCGGAAGGTAGAATCCTCCCTCCTTATGCTGGTGTCCTCTGGCTGCTAAGCTAACAGTGAAGGGAGTTACTCCTTGGATCTTATTACAGAGAGCAAACTGAGTTGGTCAAACTCAATGATGAGAAGTCACACTATATCACAAAGCTGTAGGATTCCCAGAGATCTCTTGGTGTTCTCATGTGCATAGCACTAATTGATAGGAAGCAGTCAGTGACTGCTCAGCATGGAATCCTGCTAGTATGGTTCCTTTTGAGAAGATGCTTTTGATTTCCCCACTTCAGCTTTCAATTCTTCTAGCAGAATATGTTCTTAAAAAGGTAAAAGAAACATGAAATGTATGTTGGAGGACACTCTGATAATAAATCCAGATGCTCTGACAAGCTATGGAGCCATGATCTATGGTATCTACATTTAGGGTAATAGCTTATCATCCCTCTTTACTTAAAATTTTGCAAATAATGTTAGTGTATGCAGCATTACACAGGTTCCATGTAGGAGTTTAAGTGGATTGACATCAGTGCTTGAGTATAAAGATTCTGATAGAATTTTGTATCTTTAAGTTTATCACCATCCAAGTTTTTGGCTGCTAAGTGCTGGAATTGTTTCCTGATGAGAGGCCCTGGTGAAAGAAAGGAGGGAGAAAGGAAGACTCCCAGTGTTTGTCTCGTCTGATTGCACCAGGCTTTAGTATCTGACAGAAGGTATGTTCTTCCTGAGCCCTGCCTCCAGGTCATAGTTCCTCTATCAAGTCTGTGGGCCTGAGTCCCAGTAATAATTTCCCCTTCCCCTTCACCCTTCTGCCAAAGACATCACTCTTCACTCTGCTGCTAGTTCCAGGATCCTCCACTATCTCTTGATTCTTTGTCATTTGTCTCCTAACAGTATATATATATATATAGAGAGAGAGAACATGCACTGCTTACATGTCTCCAGGCAATTCAGAATACTACAGAGCAATAACTCTTCAGTAATTGATTAATAATTTGTTCTACAAATTCATGGAGTGGTAGAACACAGTAATCCCTAAAAAACTAATGTACATAAGCACCTTATTAGCATCACATTTTATTTTTATCTATTTCATACTTAGAAAGTCAAAATAGGAGATTATTTCAGAAATTCTGCTAAGAAAAATAAATCTCTTTTTCTCATAATACCTTAAATATTTTCTAATTCATTTCCTGTTTCTTCAATAGCAATAACACCAATAACACTAGTTTTAAATACAAACTATAGGAAAACTATTAACTTTATGTAAAAAGGGTAACATATTTTTATAAACAAAATTCACATGACTCTGTAGTAGTTTCCAAGCCACTAAATAATAGAGCAATACTTTAAAAGCCATTAACTGACATATCCCCAAAGATTCTTAGCTTTCTGGATAAATTTATTTTCCTCTTTGTCTCACTAACTACAAATGACCCTTTTTAAAATAATCTATGACATGTTTTATATTATTTTTATGCTCTGATGGCATATGTTTAGAACTTTCCATTTTCTTATTGCTCTGAAAGTCTTATATACAGTGATAGCATAAAAATAACCTTGAAGCAAATACTGCAGCTGATAGCTTTTCTTCAGATGTGGTCAGGCTATTTGTTCTTTTGCTGTATGGAGTTTTGAAGACTCTGGACATGTTCCCTGGACAATGAGTAAACAGATAAGAGAGAAAAAGTGTACGAGAAAAAGTAAATAAAAACGTAGGAAATTGTTGATAGCAAGAATAACTTAAATAGCATTTCAGCAGCATTTAGTGTGTGTATATTTTTTGCCAGCAATAATTTTTGTAGAAAATGTCCATGATGGTAAAAATGAAATTCAAAAAATGCAGAAATTCAGGTGAGGAATTTATGGAATATCTATTCATTCAAAAGATAATGTTCCATCAAAATATGATTATAGGTCTAGAAAAATAATACTAAAAATGTCCCAAAGAATAATTCCACTACTTGTCATTAAATTACTTTAAATGTTAATATAGACTGCTGATTCGATTTGGCATGGTATTTAAATTAATGTCAGTCATTTTATGTCATGACAATATAATTTGGTATAGTCAATTACTTCTTTATCTTTAAAGATATTTCTTTTTTATTATTTTTAAAGAGAATAAAAATTAAAAAGAAAGGCCAGATATGATGTAGAATTACACCAAACAGAATTATAGAAATTCAATAATAGTTATTGTACTGCATATTATTCCATCCAAATTAGTTACACAGATTACCAGATATAAGCATGGAAAATTGATCAAAATTATAAAAAGATTAAAAAGAAGAGAGAAAAAAATGAAGTATCAATTGCTCCTTTCAATAGACCTTCAGAAGTCAGCAGTACAATTATTCAATTATTCAAGCTGTAGGAGCATATTTGAAGATATTTCTTCCCATGTTTAGATACCATATCTTTTTGCTATTTTATTCTGGTCTCTACTTCTTTTCTTTCTCTAAATAAGCTTAACCATCATTAGGCACAGGACCCAGTCTTTAAATGAAAACAAATCCATTAAAATATCTTTTATTTTTGTTTCTTATGCAATACATGCAAGGAAACAAGAACTACAGGGAGGATGGTAAGTAGTATCATTCTCTCCACCCCCCCCCCGCCTATTTTTTTTTGGAAAGAGAATCTCTCAGGGCAGCACAGACTGACCTTGAACTTGTGGTGCTTCTCCTATGTTAGCCTCCTGAGTTCTGGGATTATAGGTGCACACCGACATACCCAGGAAACAATGCTATTTCTACTCCTTCCCAGACCAGGTACTTCTATCTGTAGGATGACTCGTACCATACAATGGATACTGATTCAATGCAAATAAAACCTTCTGGAGACACCTACCCCTGCCCTGCACGGTATTGCCACCTAAATGGCACTATCAGTGCATCTTCAAAACATCATTGAACCTTTCTGTCAGTCCAGTTGCTTCTGGATTGTGAGGAACACGGTAGGACCAGTGAATCCCGTGACATGAGCCTATTGCGACAGTTCTTTGCCTCTCTTCCTGCATCAGAAACAGTACTGCTTGGAATACCATTAGGATGACTTAGGCATTCCTTAAATCCACAGAGAGTAGTTTTTAATAGAAGAATTCCATTAGAGAAAGCAAATCCATAACCAGAGTAACTGTGTTATGTTAATATGGCAAAGGTGCAACTCTTTCCATGATGGAAGCGCTCTAACCTAATCAATGTGCCACCAGGTGACAGGCTGATCACCCTGGTGAAAGGTGTCATACTAGAAACTCAGTGTTGGTCATCACCTATTGAGCATTCAGCAGCAGCTTTAACCAGATCAGCCTTGGTGAGTGGAAGACTGTTACTGAGCCCAAATATCACCTCCATCTCTGCTACCACAGCGACATGGTTCATTATCTCACTGGACAATAGCAGGGGTGATTGAAAACAATTTTTATTTCTAGCTGCAGACAAGCTCATACTACCTTCTTGATTGCTGAAGTCCCCTGCTGAGGGCATCTCTCAGTAATCATTCACATGGGACACTAGTACACGTATCTTTTGAACAAATATCTTTGCCGTCAATTTCTAGCCATGCTCCTTCTAAGTCCATGATGACCCTGACAGACCATTAGCTATGGCTCATGAATAAGCACATAGTCACATACTGCATGTTTTTCTATCTAGAATCATTACGGTACACCTCGTGTACCATCCAAAATGCTGCCCACTGTGAAGTTTTCCCTATTATTCCTTCAGGATGTAACCCAGTTGTCCACTTCAGGTAGTGTCTGCAAAATATGAAGAACCATCTGTAAACAAGAATCTAGTCAGCTTTCTTCTGTCAGCTGATCACTGAATGCATGTCATGAAGTCAAAAACTTATGCTAGGAAACACAGCAGGAGCTGTGGACATTTAGTAGCTTCTTCCTATAACTCACTTGTGACTTTAGGATCAGGGTGGGCTTCATCATATATATGTCGCTCTTATTTAATGAGCGACTGATACCCTGCATAACCAATGTGCAGTAAGGACTTAATGGGTCAGATAATACCTATTTCATGTTGGGTCAGTCAGACTGCTGGTATCCCAACCTGAGCTTTCACTTACCACGAAGTCTCTCTAGTGGTCCAAGAGCTGCTTTTCAAAGAAGGAGTAGTTATTTGCTGATGATAGCAGACACTTGAAATATGTATGGGTATATGTGTGAGTTAATTTCCTTAATGACTTCTCTGGTGCTATTACTACTGAAATGCTGAAATAAATCTATGCTTTAGATATACTCTTTCAACATATAAAACCACCTAAAAAAGAACACAACCTCTTGAGTTGGTCATAGTGTTCTAAATATTACTGCCTAAATCATCATTTGAGTACTCATGTGTTCACATGGCAAGATGAAGTAGTTAATCTTTAAATGATTTACATGGAATTATATTTGTGATAGTATTTCCTAGAAGAATTAAATAGGTCTGTTTGCCCTTACATGAACCACAGATGATAGGCTGCAACATATACAATACCTTCTACAACTATTCTATGCTTATCACCCTGTTTAGTTCTCTGTGCAACCACTACAGATTTAATGAATTGATTTTTTACTTTCCTATGGGATTCCTCAATTTTTCATTGAATTATTAATGAATGTAGTAACTTGGAGGCTTTCTTCACAGTTTTGTGTGGCCATGAAGAGAAACACATTCTGTAAAAATGGAATAGCAAATTCCAACACAGGTAGCTTCTAACTGAGCAGCATAGCAATGGAGTTGTGGGGCTTCCATGGGGCCAAGACAACAGATAGACCCGTAGTATAGTATATGAGGGCAACATGGCGTTACATTGTAGACTTGTTTTGTTCAAATATTCTTAGCATTAGGTAACAAAATATTGTGAATTAGAGGGTAATAAATTATATTTGAATAATACATAACTTGCCAAGATTATACAAAATTTTCTTAATAGTGACAAAATGCTAGGATGTGACAAATAGCGTATATGAAATGGCAAAGACTGTGGGAAGAAAATTTCAAAGTACTAAGAATTCACAGTACAGGATCCTTCCTGTAAAGACCTGGTTGTCTTAGGGAAAGAAACAGTGGTATCATAAGCTGGGCTTCTCACAATCTGAGAGAAAGTGGCCCTGGGTCTGTAGATGAGATTCTTAGATTTGAACCTGTTAGAGCTGCTGGAGAGGAGTGGAGGCCTGAGGTCTTGGCAAAGCACATGGACACGAGACAATTCCAGCTTTGGCCATTGGCACTGTGGAGGCTGGAGGGAGGGGCTTCCCTGAGCAGGTGCAGCCCCTCAGGATCCCTCTTCTTTTTTGTTATTGAAGGTGAAAGCAAATGTGATCCTATGCATGCATCTTATGCCTCTCCCTGTCACTGAGGGACATTTATAAAAGCTAACCTCACAGTTTTGAGCAAATTGCTTAAGTTAATTTGTAGCACAGTACAATCTTTCATGGGACTGGCAGCAAACATTTCCTTTTAGCTGAGGAAAAAGTGACAACTTAGCAGTATGAGTAAGATGTTTGGTACAGTTTTGTTCATATTAAATAGCTGAATAGTCTTTGCAGTCCTATCTATTTTATAGATTGCAAAAGCAATGAGCAACACTTAATCATGTATCTTACACATGAGTCAGTGGAAATTGCTCAGAATTTATTCTAAAGCTTTTCCACTCTATCACAATAAATTTCAGAGGTTATTTAACCCACTACTAGTCAATCATTGAGCTCCACCTCTACATATTTACTTTTGTTTATATAGACAAAAGACAGGTTTCAAAATCCAGGAAGCACGCAAAGGTGTGAACATGCTCATGCTTCTTACTGTGCAATGTGCTGCCCCAGAATCTATTATCCACCCTCTTCCCACAACAACATGACAGTGCTGAACACTTGAATTTATAAAGAGAAATAGCCTTAAAAATTACTATTCCTTGAAACGTTGAATGCTTAAAATTTTTACTTTTTATTTATTTATGTATTTGGTACAGGGTTTCACTACACAGCTAGGAGGACTTATAGTGATCCTTTTGTTTTCGGCCTCCACGTCGCTGTTGCTAGGATTACAGACCTAAGCCGCCATGCCCAGGCTCAGTGGCCTGGGTCTAGTGTGGTGTGTGGTGCCAGCTATTGACCCCTGGTCCTTACAGTGGCCTAGGCAAGGGCTTAATCTACTGAGTTAACTGGCCAAAATTTTCACTCTTATAAGTGCTGTGCACTAACTCATTGTGACATTCCTGTATCTAATTTTTACTCTTTTAAAAGCATATTCTTATTTGTCAGTGCATTATTTATAATAAGTAAGAAATGGAAACAACCAAAAACTCCATCAATGAATGAATGAATAATGAAAATACACACATGCACACAGGATATACTAAGCCATAAGAAAAAATGTGATGTCTGTCATTTGTACAACAGTTGATTGAAACTGAATACATTAAGGGAAATAAACCAAAAGATACACATTATATGTTATCCTCATACATGGATGTTAATTTAAAATGTTACAGTATTTTGTCCCTCCTGGAGTGAATTTCATTC
The DNA here is from genome assembly GCA_004027025.1 of Myocastor coypus. NCBI lineage: Eukaryota > Metazoa > Chordata > Mammalia > Rodentia > Myocastoridae > Myocastor > Myocastor coypus. Next base: position 23,657 of record PVJA010020832.1, on the reverse strand, counting down.
TAATGAATCTACTCAGAAGGTATTTTTTTATCTAGTAACTGTTGCTGTTTTCTTTTCGGTGTGGATTTATATTTTTTAAACAGAAAACCAAAATAATATGAAATGATAAGCCAGGCATGGTGGCACACGCCTGTAAACCCAGCACTCGGGAGGCTGAGGCAGGAGGATTAGTGCGAGTTTGAGACCAGCCTGGGCTACAAAAGTGAGCTCAAGGCCAGCCTCAACTGCACAGCGAGACTCTGTCTCTAAAAAGACAAAAAATAATAATAATATGAAATGATAAAGAAAATAAGTGAGAATATGTTAGATATTGCAACAACTCTATATCTGATCTTTGACACTTCTGAGGCTCCCCATCCCCAAAGAAAAGGAAAGCTTCTAAATTTGATAGAAAATTTTCAGGGCTAATTTGCCATGTACATTCATAATTCCAATGCCATCAATACTGAGACTAAATCACAAGAGACCAGCAGTATTGCAGAGCAGCCATGTTGGTGGTGGACAGTGAAAGAGCACCGGCAAACTAAAACTTCCCAGTTCCCCATAAATAGACCTCTTCCAGGATCTAGTTTTACCTATATCTCATCCTCAGGTCTCCTCAACTCAACTAGGTTTTTAGAGTACAGTGTACAGTATACTAACAATGGATGACTTCAGACCTAAGTTACAGTACACCTGACAGCTTATAGTTATAGTACTTGGAAAAATAGAACTTTTTTTTTGTATTTTAAAGAAGAGTCTACAGGGTGTTCAGGTTCTCACTACAAGATTGGACTCATAGTGTCCTGTTTATAGCCTCCCAAGAGTTGAGATCATAGGCGTGTGCCACCACACTCAGTCACATTTTCTATCTCAGTGTATCCTGGGGGTGAGGCTAGCACAGCAGACCCAAGGATTGAACTCCTGGCTCCTGCACCTGCTTGCAGGTGCTTTAATCTGCTGAGCTATTTGGCAAATCCTAGATTTATTTACTGAATGGAGAGACACTTAGGACTGACCCAGACCCAATCATGTGGTTGGTGATACCCTCCAACATTTTCAAAGCATCCGTGCTTCAAAGGTACTTTGGTAAAATGTTCAAATTCCTCAGGCACTGCAAGAATCCATGTCCAAACTTTCCTGGAACTAATTACTTTATGCTGAAGACCACTGTAGAGCCACAGTGTTCTTCCAAACATACAGTACCACAGGGCTAACTCAGTCCTACCTCTCTGGTTTACTGTTGACTGAAAGGATATTTTGCAGAAAGTTTTGTAGAAGCACCATCAGGTACTCAATGATTTATAAGGAGCTCTGCCAATATAGGGATGTAATTTGCCACTGCTTGTAGATTTTAGCATGCCATAATAATGTAGGTTGAATAACCTTCTTCAGAACATTTTTCAGTGGCCAATACAAGTAATATCTAGTCACATGACAATCTGGTCTGGAAATAGAAGACAATCTAATCTAGAAAATTAGTATTTGACTTGATATATCAATCTCCACAGTCAATATTCAGGGTAAAATAGAGTGCCTTTAGAATTAGAACACTTCATAGAGATGCTGAACAGCTGTGGTCATGAAGACAGGTATAATCAGAAGACAGCACAGTGTTGGCAACCACAGTGGAGGTCAAAATGATCTTAAGTTTCCTGTGGAGCAGAATTCTGGGACTTGGAGGCTGTATTGCTTCAGTGGATGGACAATGGATACAAGTGTCATGTGTTATCTTGTCAAAGAGATTGACAGATGGCACTCCTTTCAGCAAAACATGGCTCATGCATTTTAGATGAGACAGCCTGTGGTATCACATCCCCCATGACAGCTGCTATTTATAGCTCTGCAGAGCGAGTAAAAACACAGCTGAAGAGGATCATGGGGAGTAGGGGTGCCAGGCCTTTGCTTTGTTCTGTGGAGCTAAGGGCCAATTCTGACATACTAACTATCCACAGAGTTTTTCCAAGTAATTTTTTGATAAATACTTGAATCAAAAGTTATTGAGTGGTGTCTGTATGTTTTTGAATAACTGAAATTAATTCGTGCAAAATATATATTTTGCATGTGAAAATTTTTGTTCTGGGCCAGTGAAACAGCTAAATAGATTAAAGTGCCAACTTAGTTAAGCTTAGGTAAGCACAGGGACCATGACTGTGATTCGATGCCAGGCAAGCCCCACCCCCAAGGCAGTCAGAGCCAGCCACAGAGTTCAGTTGTGGTGGTGTATGCCTGTAATCCCAGTGCTGCGGAGGCTGACAATAGGAGAATCACTATGAATGTGACCTGAATAAGAGCCAAATACACTTTTTAAAATGTACCCTTTCTTCTCTAGTATGGAAATGAACAGAAAGCTTTTGTACAGGGAAAAGAAATATAACCTTACGTTTATGGGATAGTCAGCAACTGGGTAGTTAAAAAAAAACACTAAGTGATAGCTATCTTAAATATTCTCTTCTTTTTAAGAGTGTCACTCTCCTAGAGCATTTCTTGGACAGTTCATTGCCAAAGAGCCATTAAAAACTGTTTTAGTCACTCTTCTATTTGTTAGGACAAAGTATCTGATGCCAGCAACTTTAAGGAGTAAGGTTTACTGTTGCTAATGCTGGCAGTCCATGGTTGTATGGTTTCAGGACAGAAATGGCATGGCAGAGGGTCTCAGTGAAGCAAAGCAGGTTTTGTCATGGCAGCCAGGAAGTGGGCAGGTAAGGGAGGGGAGGCTCTTCCAGGTCATGCTCAAGAGACTTGCCTCTTCAGACCAGGGTCTACCTCCTATCACCACACACAACTGGGTTAGGCCACTGTTCCCATGGTTAAATCATTTTATACAATCCCCACCTCTGAACCCATGCAAGATGTAAGGGTCATTCTAAAGCAATCTTAACATGAACAATGCCTGTACTGTTTCACTGTTATGATTCCTATATCTGAGGAAGTTGAGATTTAGTTGAAAATTTTAGAGGGAGAGAAATAAAACTAATATGATTGCTCTACTTCTGCATGTGTAATTTTTTATGTGTCATGGCTGGTCTTTTTTTCTTTTCTTTTCTTTTTAACTAGGTCCAAGATAACTTTTTGAAGAGTTAATAGGCAAAGAACAACCTGCTGCAGCATGAGAAGCTCCTCTTAAAAAATTCCCAAATCCTGAAGTCAAATGCCAATTAGAATTCGCTTTAACATTAGTTCATCTGACTTACTTAAAGAGTATGTATCCTAAGTTGTTTAACAGATCATTGCTTTATTGGCCGTAAGGAAATTTACATCTTAAATTTTCAAAAATATTAAGGTTACTAAATAAACAGATATTAACTTTATAAATTTACTTCTATATTCATTTCAAGTAAGCCCACATTAAAATGTTCTTATTTGAACAAGTGGTAACTGCCATGCATTTAGTTAAAAGTGACTTTTCACAGTAAGCTCTGAAGATTACTTCAGGTATAAAATTGGTACTGATAAGGTACGAAGTATAGCTATTAAGCTCGATAAATGAATGAGTAGTGAGAGCAGAGTGTTATATTTCAATTAAAGGCAAAGATAAGTTTTGACTTTTTCGCTGTTCCTTAAATTCATTCATGAGGAAAGACATTAGATGGAAGCAAGAACTTGGATGATCTTGTCATTATGAACAGCCCATTTACAAGTTGTTTTGACAATTCCTGTCTTGTGTTTATGTGGTATGGAGGCAAAATTGTTCCCTGAATTAATCACAAATGCATCAGAGCCTATACCAAGTACACTGCTAGAAATGATTAAATTCATGGAATGTTTGCTTAATCTATTTTCCTTTTTCCATACACTCTGCTCTTTGCCTCAGGCAAACCTGTCTAATAATTTTCAATTGAACAAAACCATAACTCATGATCCAATAAATTATTAAGAAACCCTGCCTTGCATCTGATCCATGATTCATCTTACCACAATGGCAGAAAGCCCACTGAATTCTATAACAGACTCTTGCCCTGATAAATAGTTCCATTTAGATGTAGGACTACAGTTATGTGTATGTGTGTATATGAATATTTTTAATTAAAATTACACTTGAAAGTAAAATTTTTTATTAAAACTTTGTAGTAATTATATTGCCGTTCTAACTAGTTTTAACATAAAGTTAATTCACGTGTAACGTACTTGTTAATCTGCAGTGTTCTCTGGGATGTATTATATTCTCCTTGGCAGTAGATTTCAAAATGAGGTAGGAAAAATATTGTTTCTCATCTTTTAACTTATGTGTTAATATTTTAACTAACTTCTGAAAAAAGTCTGAAGAAAGGAGATTATTTGAAAGAGTATTTTATATTTTGAGTCGAGTCAACTCGGAAGGCTATTAATGTGCTTAAAATATTTTCAAAACAGGTTAAAATTGTAGCAAAGTATGTAGTGAACACTAAGCTATTCCATGGACCTGCGACTTGGTAGCCAGACATGTAAACATGCATTGATGCACATTTTTACACTATGAAAATTATGATTAATATCTGAATTGTTCTGCATGCTATTTGAGAGCACAATTTTTCATAGTAAACAGCTGAAAAATAAAAATGATTTGTATACAGTGATACTACCCCTAAGTTTTTAAGTAACAAGTATCACTATAATGACAAAAATGGAATATTTGACATCATCAGAAAATACAATCTGTCTCTTCAGTGAGCTGTACTTTGAAGTTAGCATGAATACAAATACACACCTCACAGAACTCAGAATACAAAGCTTCTTCATAGTCTATTACTTTTTCAAATTGTTGATATAACATCTTTGAAGCAATTTTTTTTTGTCTTTTTGAGAGATGGTCTCATTATGCAACTGAGACTGACCTTGAGCTCACTTCTGTAGCCCTGGCTAGTTTCAAATTTGCACCGATCCTTCTGTCTCAGCCTCCCAAGTGCTGGGATTTTAGATGTGCACCACTATACCAAGCCATCTTTTAAACATTTTCAAAAGAAAGGAAATGCAGGAAAACCATCATGTTCCTTAGATTTCTCGTCTTTCTGAATCACATTAGACTTCTGATATGATTTTATTTACTCTTGCTCACAAAAATTAAAATCCAATTTAGGTGTGTAGTAATTTTAATTTTATAGTGACATTTGTTTTTAAATGTTACAGGTTTCATTTTAGATTTCCTACTATATCTGTTGAACATCATGAAGATCAATTCTAATGGAAAATACCAGTTCCATGTTAAGTCTAAGGCATTTGATATTCAAAAAGACACTGATGTTAAGCTTAAGTGCCTATGATATAGAGTAATACTATCACTAAGCTTCTCTTCTGATGCGTTAACAGCTTAAGCTTGCAGACCAAAAATTAGAGAGAAAAAAAATTAAAAAAGAGGGCTACAAGGATAGACAATATTTTGGCCCTAACCCTTCAAGATCATTAAGGTCTCGACATAAGGGAACTCGCACTGAAACATCCTATAATTCAAGGGTATCACAAATTTTCTATTCAAGGAGATTATAGGATCACAGGAGAAAGGGATAAACCATGTATAGTGTGCCTAAGGAGAGTCACCTAGAAAGAAAACATTCTCTCGGGCTTTCACAGAGAGTAAATTGGTGAAGCAATGGCCGTGACTCCACCAGATAGCTGACACTGTTCTACAAAATGCTGTACATGGTTTCAAGGTAAATCCTGAGAGATTTATCTGCCCTTGTCAAATACAAAAGTTACATGTTTTGTTACTTTCAGTTAGTCTTAATGGTGTAGATGAGCCAGATGTTTTTTGTAGGTCAGAGGACAAAGAGAAAACAGAATAATTATGTGTTCATGCCTGAGAGTTTCCCCAACCCAATTGCTTAATCAAAGCCCGTATGCTCCTGAAGTCATACAACAGCAGGAATAACAAGATGCTGCGGGGAGATTGTTCTGTGTCTAGAAAACTTCAGACACATGTCCTTCTAGCTTTCTTCCTGCCTTTTGAAGTTTGACTCCCTTGTTCCATAAATAAGTGCTTAATTAAGAAAAAACATTAAGATAAAATAAGAAGCACAATACTAAAAGAAAATTAAATTTACCCATGCCTTACCAATCTCAGCATTTCTGGCCAAAGCAAATGATGAAGCTGTATGTGATATTTACTGTTCTGGGTGTATTTGTGTATAGTATGGGGTGTAGCCCTTGAGAGCACAACTGTCCCCTACCCCTTCCTGTTCCCTTAGTCTTTCCCAGCTTTCTGCTTCCTGCTGGCTATGAAAAGAGAAGATTTGCTTTGCCAGGCCTATAATGTTTCTACAACTGGGTATAGTGGTTGCCTGTAATCCTGGCACTTGCGAGCCTCAAAGCAAGAGGATAACTAGGAGTTCGAGCTGCACAGTGAGACCCTGTACCAAATACATAATATATATATATATATATATATATATATATATATATACATATATATATATATATATATATATATTTACACACATATGGAGAGAAAGAGAGAGAGAGAGGCAAGATAGAGGCCTCTCTTTGCAGTGACTCATTGCATCTGAGAAATATAAGAAACTGGATAATTAGTATTAAAGGTAATTCCTTTTTTTCTTTCTTTTTTTTTGTTTTTGTTTTTGTTTAGTGGTAATGGGTTGACCATGGGATATTGTGCTTCCCAGGCAAGCACTTATTTAAGGATAATTCTTGAATTTGTCCTTGTTCACTCCATAATTTGGACTATGTAATTCTCAATTAAACATTTGTAGTATCAAAAGCCTGGATTTCTCTACTGTTTTTAACAAATATATGAATGAGATGACTGAGACAACTATTAGAAAAAATCATTTTCCCAAATTAAAAATAAAAAGCTTTTCAAATTTGGGCTAAAATTCCCCCATTTGTAATCAAGCTGTTACATTTTACTGCATTAGACAAATATTTGACTTTAACCTGATAGTTTTAGAATTTCTTTGAGATGTTGTATACCTTAAAAACAAGGAAAATTTACCTGGCTTCTGGCTTCACATTTATCATAAAAAGTTATAACAATGTAAACAGATCTACTCCATCTGTTCCCAATGCAACATAGGGCTATTATTTTCATGCATAAAGAAAGATAATATATTGATTCATAGAGGTAATTGGTTAAGCAAACACTGAGTATTTTTATGAATCAACCTCCCTAGTGTAGAGCACCTTCAGTTGATGACCCTGATCATTACAGCAGAGAGCTGATTCACTAGAAGAAACACTCCAAATTCAGTGTAGTTCAATGATAATCCTGTATTCATATTCACAAATAATCCTTCCTAGGTGTGGTGGAGGACACTGAATGGGCTGATTGAAATAATTTGCTTTGAACTGCCAATCTAGCAGGCCTGACACCTCCCTGCATATCTCATCCTGATGGGTCAAGTCAGCTCTAAATGACTCTGTGGTGGAGTTCCAATTAAAAGTGTAGAAGGGACTTTCTGGAATGTTTTCATTCAGTGATAGAAAAAAAGCTTCTCAGAGTGTGTCACATATGTTTTAGATTAGAAAATTTTATAATATCATGTACATATTTTCAGTAATCACTAATAAATATAACTATATGCTTTTAAATAATTTAAAAGAAAACATACATGATCTGTCTTGAGTTCTTGTCTTGAAGTATAGCAAATCACTTTGTTTTGAATTTTTATTTTTATTTATTTTTTGTTTGTTTTGAGACAGGGTCTCACTATGGAGTTCAGGCTGGCTTTGAGTTCACTTTCATAGCCCAGACTGTCTTGAACTCACAGTGATCCTCATGCCTCAGCCTCCCAAGTTCTGGGATTACAGGCATGTGCCACCACACCCAGATTACAGCAAATCACTTTGAATGATGTCTTTAAGTGATTCATCTAGAGAGAAAGAAAATTAATATCAATTTTAAAATTCTCAAAAATAAGCCTTTTAAACTTTAACATCATACCTATGTCTTTATGACTGTACTATATATATATATATAAAGCCTTTAACAAACATTAAGTATTGAAAAAAATGTTTTGCTTGTATGTGTTGACTAAATTTGAGCATGGTTCTATTTTATTTTGATAGATTTTTCTAGTAACTCTAAGAATACTGGTGGATTAGTCTCAGAGATTTCAGTCCTTTCCTCTCAGGTACCTCAGTGCTGTTGATGATTCCCTTTGTTTCTACTTCCACTACAGGTGGGATGGCTGTTTTGATCCTATTGTTGGCTGCCAGATGGAATTTTTTGGTATAAGAATGAAAAAAGAAATGTCAATGTGGCACTTCTCAATGATGATAGAAGCATTATATGTTTATTCCTCTCTACCATAGGTTCATGCATGCATGGGCTCCTGTTCTTAGGTTCAATAAAAATATAGAACAGATTTCAACACAACCCCAGCCTATAGAGTAAAGTTAGACAAATCAGTTCCTCTGCAGAGGAGTTAATAAATCAATTAATAACCTACATTAAGTAGTGCTTGTTATACTGATAATTATACTACCTGTTATTTATAGACAGTGACAATTGGTCTTACTTTCTATGTAGCATTATGTCAAAAATAACCAATATTACCCTCATATATTCTAGATTCCACTGAGTTATGAAATTAAGTAAGCTAATTTTAAAAATTAATTACAGAAAACTTTCTTTCCTCCTTCGTTTCTTCTCTACTTTCTTGCATCCAAAACTTCTTGAAAAACTCTTATTCCTTCTTTTAATCATTATACTTCAAAAATTAGGTAGGTAATAGAACATATAATATCTAGGCTGTATTGTTTTGACAATCAAATTTCCATATATGATCATCTTTGATTATAAAAATGATCAAAAGAAAAGACTGGTTTATGAAACTATGATTTGTGCTTACAGTATGTTTCTTTGAATGTATCCTATTAAATGTTATTTTTTTTCTGCTCATCTACCTTAAATTGTATCTTTACTTTTGCAAATAGATGGCCACTTCAAATCATGAAACACTACCTGAATAGCATTTCTGTTCCTTTATCTTGTAATCCTCCTCATAACCAAGAAAAGAAACCAGCAAAGAATTTTTCCTAGTTTGCGTACAAAAATATATCTCATTGTATTTTATGGGTAATGTCTCAGTGGACACATTAGTAATAGGAGAATTCCCACTAAAGCAAGGATGTAATGGGTAGACAGGAATTACACTTATACCAGAGATCTAAGGAAATTTTAACTATCCTGGATTTATTTCACTTGCTTATTTTTATTCTCTTGATTCTTTGTGTCTCAAATGGCAGATAAAATTGGAGAGCAGTGCTAATTTAGTCATAGCTGTAACATTAATTTCAATTGTGTAGATAGAGACTAAATGGAGCCTGAGACTAAGGAAAGGACTCACTGTCATTGTTGCCTTCGTTTATTTTTGGTGGATTTATTTTGATTATGGCTAGTCTTTGGTAAATACAAGGGATACTCTATGGATAAAAGTATGGATCTCATTACTTTGGGAAAAATTATGACAAGTAGGGAAAAGTCAAGAGCATACAAGACAGTTACATAAATAAGGAGCATGTGTTTAAACATCAATATGATATTTCTCCAAAACAATGACATTATGAAATGACTGAATGTTGAAGATTATATGATGTATAGGGTGATCCAAGTCTTTCTTTGTATCAACACAAAATTCAAGATGTGGCTTTTGAATGATAAGCAGTGGTAAAGTGAAATGAGTGCTATGGCTGGGGTCAAGTGTCCACCATAGTGTAAACATATGTTAATTAACCATGATGAGAACTGAGGAAAGCAGGAAATTAGACAATATTCTGGGGAAAGAAAAAGACCTTCAAAATCAACAAGAAACTGGAGAATGTCTATAACTATGCATTTATCTAAATATTTCTAGTTCTCACAAACAACCCCATCCCCAAAAGAATTTTAAAACATTAAGTATGTATTTCCTTAAACTTGATGTTCCAGTGTTGCATTCAAAAGTTATATCTATAACTTATCCTCTCAATAACTACTATAAAGACAACAATATGCATTGTATCAATTATTGTAACTGTCCTACTAACCTCTTTTAAGATTGTTTCACAATTTTATCTTTTTTACACATTAAAATCGATAAAAATTAAAAAACATTTTTGCTTAATTTAAATGGCACTTGCCTACATTTTTCATAATATTTAATGTCAATGTTGAAATATGACTTCCCCAAACAATTCAACTTACTTTAAAAGCACTTAATGTTTATACTGCTTCTATATTATATATGCAACACAAAATTTCCCTCAAGTTATCAAAGCAGTGTAGATGGATCACAATTAGGAAATGCAAATAAAAATTCATGACTTACCAATTACTTGAATTTGAAAATTAAATGAATAATCATTTTACTCTTTGATCCATTTCAATTTTGTTGCGTACATATTCCTTTATAATTTTATTTCTTCTATGACCTCATATAATATTGTACCTTAACTTATTTTCATTTTATTTCAAATAAAACATCCAAATGTGGTGTAATTTGACAGAACAATTGCCTAGCTCATATATATTTCTTTTATTTTACTTTTTGAGACCAGATTTCATGATACAGTGAGCTCCTCGGCTGTAGCTCACTTTCTAGCCCAGGCTGACTTAACACTTACACTGGCATACACCACCACACTCAGCAGAATGATATTTTAACTACAAGCTAATTGTAAGTACTAAAGGGATACCAGTGTGTTGTTCAAATAGAGAACACCAGAGGCAGAAGTTCTAGAAAAATCTCAGAGAGCATACAAGAGCACCCATTCTTGAGAAGAGCAAAATCTCCATATGTACCTACCTAGCATATAGATGGAAGTCAACATGGAAGTCCCGTGTCAGGGAGATATGTCTAAGAAAATGTAAATCATAATTAAAAGAAAGGATTGAATTGCTGTAGGAGGAAAAAAAAAACAAGCCTCGTTTACCTTAGCCTTAAGTTATTTTAAAGAAATAACTAAATCCTAGTGGACTGGCTGGAATCATGCAACTAGTAAGTGTTCACCTGGTTGTCTTTACTACAAATGTATTTATCGGTACTCATATTCTTGGCAGCATCTCACAAAAATGCTTTGTTCCAAAATGGTACTTAAGGACTAGTGTTGAATATGTGAAGGAGGCAGTGACTCTGGCCTAAGTTATTCAAAAGGGTCTTATCCATCTTTGAGAATGCATGTAGCTTTTGCTACTCTGACAAGTTTTCACCAAACATCCAAGGAATGTAAAGTGAGGCATGCAGCATTCTGACTTGTGCTCCTAAGTTTTTCATAGCTGAAATTATGATTGCACTTTCTTCTTTTATATACCTGTTTTATTGTTTCTTCACCTCGGTGCTCTCCATTACAGGAGATTATTATTGCTTGTTAGTTCTCCTTTGACATACTTCTTTTATGTTGCTGGACGTGGAAAAATCTGAGTGAGTAAAATGTATGCTCATTTTAACTTTTTATATTCAAATATTTTTATTCTTTTAATCTATGCCATGCGAGAGTTTTTCAATATTTGATTTTTTTAGATTCATTCCCTTGTAGTCAATGCACTATTAAAACAATTATTTAGAGCAGATGTCAGTATTTCTTCAGATGAATGTGTAAGCACTTAGTTAACCTGGACTAAGCAACAACAAATGTAACATGCTCCTTAAATAATATGTAGACTTCAGAATCTGTAATGCCAAGCTCTTTTTAGCTCAACATAGCACATTTAACTGTATGAAATACTTTCTCAAGCATTTATTTGATATGCTACACCAAGAGATATTTTGATTATATTTAATTTACCATCATATAGAAAAAAAATTACTGAACACATTGTTCTAGTGTGTATAACTATAGTACAAAACTTTCTATATTACCTTATGGATTTTACAAGGAAAAAGCTATTGTTTGCAAAAGGACATATTCATATACTTCATTTAAAAATCCCACCAGTTCCCAGCACTCGGGAGGCTGAGGCAGGAGGATCGGTGCAAGTTCGAGACCAGCCTGAGCTACAAAAATGAGCTCAAGGCCAGCCTGAACTGCATAGCGAGACCCTGTTTCAAAAAGACAAAAAAAAAAAAAAAAATCCCACCAGAATTTGAAATCATTATATTTTGATTAGCTGTTTAAAGAAAATGTTAGGCTGAATTTCACATTTTATAAATCCACTGGTTTCTTCTACTTTATATGCAATGCTCAGTACGCAGAGACGTATAATGTGAATGATGAGGCAAGCACATGCAAGAGTATAACAGTTACATATTTTACATCTTTCTTTAAAGTGAGGGTGATGATCATTTACAAGCTATATTAGACTCATTTATCTCAATGATTCCATTAATGTTGGAAAGTGTTGCAGCCACATTACTAACTCCTGAAGGCCTGCATCACCCTTTAGCTACTTTCCTGCATTATTAGATTGTCAACATAATTCAGACATCTCATATAGAAAAAAGGAACCCGCTGGCTCAGATGCTTTGTAAATGTGTTTGCTTCATATAGTAGCCGTGAACATGTCGAGGGCTACCCTGTTACTATGCATAACTCAGTTACAGAATTCTCTAGACTGCTACTTTAGAAGTGCACTCAGAATTTAAGCCTCTGTTATTCTACATTATATGCTTGGCTGTGCCTCAATTCTTAGGCATCACTGAAAAATGAAAAATTAAAATGCAGCTTTCAGAATTAACTAGTAAATCAGTGCCCTTATTCAACTCCATTACTAACAGCCATATTCAAATTCACTTTTGTGCTACCTGTGATGGTTCCCCAACTGTAGGTATGAAATAATATATTTTAAAAATATCAAAATTCAGTGTGAAGTGAATGGTTCTGATTTTCTGTAAATGGACATTGCACTGTTAGTATAGTTTTATATAAAAATGGGAACAAAACTAGCAGGTTCCCTTTATTCAAATCTGCATTCAAACATGTCACATGTCATGACCTGAGCTAAATTTCCTAGCAGAATTGTAAAGCTATTTGGAGATTTGTTGGGCAGGATATGCCCTCGAACTCATAGAAGATGAGCAATGAGAGCACCAAGTTGAAAGAGGCCAAAGCGAAAACATTCTGTCAGCTTCTGCACTGTCTTCATCCACCTCTTATGTTTATTTGCAGGTAAACCCTTACTTTGAGTTGACTCAGCACTCCACAGTAAAGCAACAGCACATTTCCTTGGAATTATTTCACAATTTAAAATTGCCTAATGTAACTAAACTAGTTAAGCAGGAAATGCACAACTCTCACTAAACTAAGTTTCTAGGCAACACAGCTAATAAAGACAAAGAGCATGAAGGTAAATGTGGGCTTGTGTGTTTCAAAACAGCATAACTGTGCAACACACTTTTTATATTTGCTTTGCTTACCAGTTATTTAATCACAAGAGACTGTATCATATTATGGGACTTTTCTTTAAAGATTCAAGCAATACAATTGGCAACCACTGAGGGATTTCCAAATAGGATCAAGATATTATAATCAGAACACTGGAATCAATGATGATATACCACTAACACACAGCCACACTGAAGAGACAAGTTTGTAGAGGCTTCAGACATCAAAGCTATGAGCAGCATTATGTCACAAGTTCAAAAGTGGAAATATGGACACAGTGGCCATGACAGATTTAGCGCCTCATCTGCTCACCGGACTTAGGAACAGTCTCAAAGCAGACATGACTTACAGTGGTTATTGGAAGATAAATCTGATTTAATCAGTTTGCTCAGATAAGGGAGAATATATTAGTTAGAAAGAGGTAAAACCCATATTTAAGATATTGCTTTTTAATAATTAAATCCCAATATGTAATTGGATTTAATTCTGCTATCTTGCAAAAGACAAAATTTAAAGTCTGTTCTATTTTACCTTGGCTGTCATTCACCCCAGCAGCCCCAAGACCTCATCTGAAGATACACTATGAATACAGTACCATGCTGCGACTTTCCAGTCTCTGGTCTTTGCTCAGCTTGCTCATTTTTACCCTGGTACTACTGCTTATATTCTGTGAGCTGACCTACCTTTCAGTCCTTCCTCTTTCTGGATTTAGTCTAAAGTCATTCGAGTGGACTCAGGGACAAATCCTTTCTCAGGTATTTGTACATAAACTTTATTGTGTTTCATCAAGGTATTTTTATAACTATAAAACAGGATACAAACAAAGTACACAATAAAGTAACATAGTTTCCAACCAACATTCTGATACATTGATGAAAATCTTTCTGCATATTTCTTTCTCATATTTTAGCCTATTTGAGTTTTTACTGCCACATTTGCATTTTTTACCATGTATTCTTTCGATAGTCATTCCAAATTCATGTTTGCCTTAGCTCCTAAGAATTTTATTGCCTGTTTGTCTCAGTTTGGGTATGATCAGTGACTTTTCATGTCAGATTCATATGGTCTTTACATCTCCTTTGGTACAGAAGCTTTTAGCATTTTTCTGCTACTCCTTCACTGAAAAGAATAAATTTGTATTTGTGCAGATTATTGCAACTCCTCAGAATTTTTATTTTTAATGTATCACTTTCTTTAATATTCTCTTTTCCATAGAAATAAAATTAATTCAAAAGATTTGGGAGTAGATTTTTGGTTAAATCCATCTTATAGGTTTTGAATTTTGTAGTGTTTTATGTCTTATGGGACACAATCTTCCTAGATGTCTTGCCATTCTATTTCAGGGTTTATTAAGAGATTAGGCACTAATACTCTTGTAGGCAACTGAGTTAGATAGAAATATTACAGACATTTACACAGAGCTGGGCCCTGGAAGGAACAAATGCAGAAGCAGAGATACCTTGCAACTGTAGGAGAGACAGACAGCTCCAGCTGAGCACCAGACCTCAAGACAAAAGAGCAGACTAAGGTACCTGCATACCTCCCTAAGGACAAACATCAGGGATTCACAATCTAAATAGGTCTGTACCACTTGGAGAAAACCAGAAAGAGTCACTGAACCAAACCCTACAGGAAAATCCTCTGTCTTACATTCATATTAACTTACTGTGCAGCTCATTTCCGCTTTGGATCAAGATTTAAACAATTTCACCTTAGTAATTGTGCTCCTAACTTTCTGGTTGGCCATAATTTTGTCTCATTTTGTGTCCACCACATTAGTTCCCACATTTCCCACCTTAGACCCTCCTCACCTCATGGCTTTGTTCTTTAAAAATCCCTGTAATTACTTTTCAGCCTTTGGGTTAAGATCAAGTGTAAAAGTCCCAGGAAAAGCCATTCTCCTTGGCAACCCATGTGGGAACCCCTTGGCTCTCTCTTGGACAGAAATTTTCTGTTCCCCAATAAAGATATTCTGCTCTTAACCTCTGTTGTCCCTAAAATTCATTCTTCAATTTTAGAGAACATGAACTCATACGAAATATCTAGTAGTATGGGAGCTTCTTTCCCCAATATCAATACTAGATATTGCTGATTCCTGTTGTGATTGGTACTGAGGATTGCACATAGTATATTTTGGCATTATATTTACAGTTTGTCACCAGCCACTCTCTATAATCATTTTGAAAATAATTGATGAGGCTTAAAGAAACAAAAATATACGCATTTACATGTTATAAAATTATAGTATTCAAATCCTTTCATTCATTTTTTTGACTGATACTATATGGTATCAGAGAATTTCAGCTGGAGGGTGGGTCAATATTTAGTAAAAAACAAGTTTAGTAATGCTTTTATTAATAACATACAGATTTTATCTTGTTTTATTTTTTCATTTTTGAACAATATTTAAAGCTATTTTATTGATTACATCAATATATATCCAGCAGAATACTTGTTCTTTTGTAAGCTTCAAATAGAATTATTCTTATATAGACTACTTCCTTTTAATTTATTTTTTATTTTTTCTTGTTTCAGAACTTTTGTTTGTTTATTTATTTTTAAAGCCGGCTCAACTTGCCCTGAGGGCAGGGCTGGCACAGCATGTGGTGCCAGGGATTGAACCGTGGTCCCTGCAGCTGCCCAAGCTTTCCTAAGCAGGTGCTTTAGAACATTGAGCCATCCTGCCGGGGCCTCATATAGACTACTTCTTATGCCCTCTCCCCAAATTACTCAAAGTCGCATTATTCCTATCATACATAAATAGTTTACTGTCTTTAATGGTTCAATTGTGAAATCAGTTATTATTCAAGGATATCTGTCTTCTCTTAATATAGAATGGTATTAGAATCCACAACCACTGTTAAGTGTTATTATTACTGGAGTAAAAGTTATTCTAAGATATATCAGTGGAAAGAACTTTGAGAATAGTTTTACATTCAAGTGAATGTATAATATTGATTTTAAAAGTAAGTACCTGTATTTGCAATTGTCTCTCCTTAATCATGAACACACATTCTAGTAAACTTTTGAAATGGCAGATAACACACAACTCTACATGAAGTATACTTTTTCCTGTACATACTTATGTATGATAAAGATTGAAATGGAACTTAAACACAGTAATTGACTAAGAACTTGTTCTAGACCTAAGCCATCTTAGCATATCTCTGATTTTTTAAGATGTAGCATATCTTTGATTTTTCAAGATATATACTTTCATCTACTCATTTACACAAACACTTACACTCTAATATACCCAACATGCCAGCATCACTGTACTTGCACTTTTGATCCATTGTTAACCACATATTTGCTATGTGGCCACCAACACTACATAGGAAGACAGTTGATCTGGTAACTGAGACAGCTACTAAGTGACTAACAAGTAGGTGGCATGTGCATCATGGATACTCTGGATGAAGCATAATTTCTCCGAGCTGGATACAGCAAGACACATGAGATCATCATGCTACTAAGGACAATATGCACTGTGTAATTTATGCTTTGCTTATTCTTGTATTTTTTCCTTTGGAGTGTGATTTACTATGGGAATCTGAAACTGTGAAATGTGAAACTGCAGAGAACGAGACATTCTAATATGTATACATCACACATTATATGGAGTATGTAAAAAAACATAATGCACATGTATTTTAGACCCATGAATTGATATAGCTAACTCTAATTTTATGGGGGGTGGGATTTAATGGTGAACCATATTGCCAGTCCATTTTGTTTTATATTTTGTGACAGAGTCTAACTAAACCACAATGTCACCTGTGCTGGGCTCAAATTTATAATCTTCCTGCTTCAGGACCTCAGAGTACAAAAACGTACTATCATATTTGGCTAGTTGTATTTTAATTTTTATGGTTAGATATGCATAAATATATTTATAGTTTGGCCACATTCCTTTACAATGACAATTTTCATTTTGATTTAATATAATTGACATATTAATTACTTGCTATTTCTTGAACTACCGAATTCTAGTTTCAGAATAAACATCAGTTATACTCATTGAAACAAAATCAGTGAAATTTTACTTTTTTCATTTACATGAATAAAATCTAAAGCATAGTCAGTACACGTTTCCTAAAATCATTTAACGTCAATTATTTCAGCCTTTATTGGGTTTTATTTTCTTTTCCTATTTGTATTTTATTTATAGGGCTTTTAAAGCCTTACAATATTTTGATGTCTTTGAGGGAAGAAATAAAATATGCATACTTATTTTAAAGGCAAAATTCTTGTTGAAATTTTCTCTCCTTTCCATGCATGACTTTGTGGCCAACTATCTCAGTTATTCTTCTCTCGTTGCTGGGACAAATATGCAACACTCAAAGTGAAGGAAGGAAATGTTTATTTAGCTCACAGTTACTGGCAGTTTCCGTCCATACTCAGCTGGCTCCAAGGCAGAGAACAGCCCAGGGCAGAGGGCAACCTTTCATGGTAGCGGCAATGGGCAAGAGAGAGCAAAATGGCTACTGAGAGCAAAGCAGTGTCTCTTAAGTTGCACTCAGGCTCTCAGTCCCAGGCTGGGTGCAGTACTCACACCCATAATCCCAGTGGGTCATGAGTTAATCACAAACTTTAGAAGTACACCCAATGATTGCATGAGACTTTGGGGTGCCAACTAGGTACAAACCATAACACTGCCCAATATTTGACCTACTAAGAGTAGTTAGTCATATTATTTTCTTTTTTTAAAATTTTATTTATTTATTTTTTTCTTGTTTCAGAACCTTTGTTTGTTTATTCACTCATTTTTATGGCCGGCTCAGCCCTCCTAGAGAGTAGGGCTGGCGCAGCATGTGGTGCCGGGGATTGAACCGAGGTCCCTGAAGCCGTCCAAGCTTTCCCAAGCAGGCGCTTTAGACCACTGAGCCATCCCACCAGGCCCCAGTCATATTATTTTCAAAACAGAGAAATGCAATTTTCCCTGCGTGCAAAAGTGAATGTATTCATCCATTCTGGCTACAACTTCTGTCAACTCTACTTGTTTATCCACATTTTCCTTAAGTACAGATGTTAGTATATAAGCACATTATGCTAAACTCTACTTAGTAAAAAAAAGTAAAACAAATACTAGAAACTCTTTTAAAACTCTTTTAAAACTCTTTTAAAAAATTTATGGTTCCCTTACCGTTTCAACAATTTCTAGCCATGTTTTAGTTACGGGCATGGATGTTTGTTCCCCATTGATCGTGTTTTAGCAATAATCTTGGTTTAGTATATCTGAAATGTTTTTCACTTTACTATTCATTTATTTTTAATTTGCCTTTTGCTTAAGTTCTTATTAACTCACTGTTGAAGAGGTTTCCAAATTAAATTTTCTTTAGTTTATTTTTGTTCAGTTTTTATTCGGAGGTAAGACCTCACCATGTAACCCAGGCTGGCCATGAACTTGAAGGATCCTCACACCTCGGTCTTCTCAGTTCTGGGATTCCAGGTGCGTGCTGCTACACCCATCACAAACTAAGCTTATTTTCATGCTGTTTTCAAGAGTTGTGAAAGGTAGTGTCCATTTCCTAGGTCTAGAGAAGGCAAGTGTAAAGTTTTCACTACAGAATTCACTCTGCTGAATCCATGGACAGTTGTAACCTACCTAATCTCATCCATGCAACACGCTCTGTGGCTTGTTCTTGCAGTTGTTCAGTCCCACTATTCAGTAAGGAATCTTCGAGTTCCTGCTTCATCTATCTCTCCTCATTCAGTTGCAGCTCTTCGTAAATCCCGAGAAGTGATGATCTGTTTTTTTCATCCACTCTTCTGGAGTCACCTGTAATTTTAGATTCATTGAAGATCAGAACAGAATATTTTAATATTTTTCACAAATGGCTTTTAGTAATCCTAATGTATGTAAAGATTATTACAGAGTTTCAAGTGCTTAAATATACTAGTTATTTCTTTTAACCTTCACAATTTCTTTACAAGGATATTTGTATCTATTTTTCCATTATAACATGAGAAACTATATCTTAAATTTAGATAATTTTCTCAAGAGTTTCCATTTAATACTATCATTACTGGTAATAATAGTTTAAGGACCACATATCTAAAATACAGCTTTATAACTGCTACATGGCAGTGAATACAAATCATTCCTTAATAGTGTAACACATTTAAAAGCCACATGGATCAAGATGGAACTTAGAATTGTTGTGTTGTTGCCAACAGTAAAAACAAATAAGGCAAAAGTGTCAGATACTCAATTTTTTCCACTGCTTTATAAATGAGCATATTTTGTTCACTGCCAATGAGACCCTGAAAGAAACATGTCAGTAATATTGATGCTGCCCGTTCTAAAATTTTTATCTTTTTCATTAGAACTTTTTAAACTAATTGTAATTTGTTTAAAATATATTGCGTTAAGTTATTTTTCTTGATTACAGAGTTTGTCTGGTTTCCCCTTAGTTTTGAGCTCAAAGCAAATGTTACATTTCTCTTTTCATCCTTCCAAATGAAACTGTTTTAAATGAGCTATGAAAAAATCACCTACTCAATATCTAAAAACCCATAATACATGAGGTCTCTTCACAGATAAAATAGCAAAGATAAAAAATCTCTGGATTTAAATGCTTTCAAGGGAGTTGTATCTATAAGCTTAATAACCAGACAATGAGGGAAATGATAAATGAACGGGAAAGGTAATGTACTGCAGAAATCTGATAATACTAGGTTCTAAACATGCCACAGGGATGAAGGTAATATTTTATTATACCTGAAACTTAATCTGAAAATTTAAGAGCACGTATCATTCAGGGGACACGGTATTCTGCTGTATTTTATGAGATTTTTCTAGCAATCAAAGATTTACAGGGTTGGGATAAACGAAGAGTTGAATGTAACAATGACATAAGCAGCAAATTAGTATGAGCTAATTTGTAAGATTTGATTGTGAAGAATTATTAAGATTATTAAATTTAGCACAAAACTAAAACATGGTGGAGGAGAGATCATATACTATAGAAGTTTCTGGTAAGGACTTATAATGTATACATGAGTTGAGTGAGTGCCATGCCATGGTAGGCAGTTATACCTACCTACAGATGTCTGAGATGTAGTTATGTGGAACTGAAGACAACAAAAAAATAGAACCTCTTAATTTCCATATTACTGTAAAAATCATAGCTGCAGAGCTCATAATTACTGGGCATACATTACACATCCGACATTTCTTCTGAGGCTACAAAATGCTAGATCTAAATAGTTATGGTTCTAAAAGACTTCAGAAGAACAATAATGATCGTTTAAAATTAAGAAGTTGTCATGTTTATTAACTTTAGATAGCATTATTATATGAAGAAATCTGTATTTTATATCAAGTGTTTTCTTTCAAAATATGAATTGGTATATCCTTCTTAATTTCCCTTAAGTCACCAGTTATTTCAGTTTTTTATTTTTGTTATTTTTTTGCTTTTTGAGACAGGGTCTCACTATGCAGTTCAGGCTGGCCTTGAACTCACTTTTGTAGCCCAGGCTGGTCTCGAACTCACACCAATCCTCCTGCCTCAGCCTTCCAAGTGCTGGTATTACAGGCATGCGCCACCACGCCCGGCTTCAGTTTTTTAAACACTGAAGTTTTATTCAATCATTCATTTTAGACTTGAGTAGGCATCACTACATTGATATTTTTATTTAGGAGTTCTATATATATGTTTATGATAGGAATTGATTGGGAGCTTGTCCCATGTCTATCCTCACCATAGCTTCTTCATCAGAGCTAGCATAAAAGATGCTATGTTTATTCCTTAATGTGCAGTGAAAAGATTTCATTTTCTCTCTTTTCTGGAAGAGTTTAGGTTAGAGTGAGGGCATACTATCTGTCCTTCATATTTGCAAAAAACACAAAAGCCAGTGTACCCACAGCTTGAATCTTCTTGTGCTTTGTTGCTTTTTAACAGCTGGATAATATGGTTATATGGTCTTTTTTTTTTTTTTTAAAGGCTGAAAGACTCAATAGACATTTAAAGGACATAGTATGATTTAGAAGGAGAAAGAAATACAAACGTACTCTGTAAATCTGAGAAAAATTCCCCAGAAGGCAACATGTACCACCTTCCCTGAGTAAATTCAAATACAAACCTCCAGGATCCGTGGAGGAAGTATTGGCTTGGAAGACCTTACTCAGCACTCTTGGTGTCCCTTTATATAAAATACCCCTTGTGGAGCAGGTTCGATCACATGGCAAACATAGTGAAGAAGTTAACCTTGGAGGATCAGGGGGAGCTTGTCATACTGACTGAGACCCTATAAATTCCATGTCTGTGCATTTGAAGAACTATACACTGTCATCTCCCCAGATGTATATCACTCCAATGGAACTCAGATCTATCTTCATGCTAAATCAGTAGGATTATTTTTAAAAATTTCTTCTTAAATGAATTTTGGTGATGCTTTATTCATACCATCTATATTTTCAACTTTATCCATACCATCTATATTTTCAGCTACTGATATAATGTTATGACAAAGATCTCTAATGACTTTCCATTTTGTACTTCGTATTCTCTTTCTTTTTATTTCTGTAAGTTAAGTTGAGATTGGATCATACCTTCCATATTATGAGTTTTTAACCTTATTTTATCATTTATTAAAAGAAGCTTTCAGAATCAGTATGAGTCTATGAAGAGTAGAGATTGGCTTAGATACAATTGAATCATTTAACAAAATATACCTTGATCAATGAAATTTTTGCAATGGAGAGATTAAAATTTAATTTTTAATATAATCCATATTAGTTAGCTTTGTGTCACTATAGTTAAATACCTGCTGCAAACTGCTTAGGAAGGAGAGATTCTTCTAGCTCAGAATTCTAGAGGCTCCAAGTGTGAAGGCATAGTTCAGAGACTGAAAAGGCTCCTGTGGTGGGACCATGCCTCCTGTGTTCAACCAGGAAACACAAAAAAGGAAGGGTCTGGCTTTCACTTTTATAACAATACTCCCTGGAGAAGGAGGTCACAGGAAACATATTTTGATCCCTTTCAAAGGCAGGGACACCAGTTGACAATGACTAGGACTCCCATTAGGTTCTGAAAGTTTCTGCAGTACTGCCCAACACTGCTAAACTGAAGTTAGGGACCACCAAGAAGCCTCCTAATCACATGCAAACTCTGTAAGGATCATGTGTACGTCTAACTTCATTAAGTTCCTTTATCTTTCCATTGGGTGGATGGGTGGAACTGCATTTTTAGTTTTATTTCCCAATTTCTAATTTTTTGTTTGTTCACTTATTTTTTTTAGGGGTTTATCAATTTTATTTATTCTTTCAAAGAACCAACTCTTCAATTTTAATAATTCTTTGTTTTTTTTTTATTTTTTTTATTGTTTAAATTTAACAATGATTATATTACATATTTTCATCATCAGATCAGTTTAGATTAATTCATATAGGTATATAAGATTGATCAAACACTTAAACATTAACCTTTCTAATCCACATTACTTTTTTTTTTCTTTTCCCTCTTCTTTTCTTTGAAAGTTGACATATTGCATATTGTCCTCACAATCATTCTACAGAGTACAGTGTGTGGGCATGACCCACCTCCCTATTGATGTTGCATAGAAAAAAGAAAGAAACAAAAAGGAAAGAATATACTTCTCTTTGGACTAAGAGGAAGCAGATACATACACAGTCAAAGGTTTTGCAATTGCAGTGTGCCACCAGTAAAGCTTGTGATGTTGGAGGCTATTGAATCTAAGCCTCCTAAACCTCATCTCACCAATCTAGCTCTGCGTTCCATGCATTGTAATTAAGGATTTTTTTTTTCTTGCTGGGTGGTCAAGGGCAAGTCAAAGCAAGACCTGTATAACTAAACATTCATTTTTTTTTTTTTTTTTGTATCTTCCAGGGTCAAATCCCCTCAGGATTAAATTTTGCAATGCTAAAACCATGTTTGGAATACATGTCACTCTTGTTTTTTTGATATGTACTGCTCCTGGTGTAAACTCAGTTACTGTCATTCTCTCAAGAGTAGTACTTGAAAATAAGAGACAGGGCCAAAAACCATATTCTTGACAGGCTACAATTTTGTATTTCCTTGAATTTCCAAATATCTGTGTCAAAATTGTGTAACTGCTTATATCACATTGTATGGAAAGTTATTAGAATATCAATGATGGCCAGAAAATATCATTTACAAGCTAAGTCAAAGATATTTAATACTCAGAAAGCCAGTGATGATAAGCCCAGTACCTATGTTATAGAGTAATAATATCACAAGGCTTTTCTGCTGGAGGGTTTAGAATGTAAGTTCACAGACCGACAATTGGAGAAAAAGAAGGGCTATAAGGATAGCCAATATTTTGGCCCTAGCCCTTCAAGGTCAATAAAGACCCAGGATATAAGAGAACCTGTGCTGTAATATCCTATAACTCAGAGGTGTCCCAAATTTCCTGGTCAAGGAGATTATGGGACCTCAGAGGAAAGGGATGAATGAACT